>ML805196.1:197408-210709 GCA_009831015.1 Picea engelmannii | reverse complement strand
TTGAGTACTTTTCCTGAGGTTTTTATATGCTATATTGATGTTTGGTTCTTAACACACGTGGCATCCCATGATTGGGCCACATGGCAACAAACCATTGGACCACGTCAACCACTGTGAAATCACCCTGCCACATTAGTGTATGGTCTGCCAAATCACCTTGCCACATCAATGACCACGTCACTGTATGGACTGCCACATGGCTGTAAAGACTGCCATGTGGTGCAATTTTACTGGTCCACAAAATGATCCAGAAATGTCAAATATGAGTGACACGTGGCAACCTCTGGTGCTGCCACATCACTATGCTGACGTCAGCATGACATGTGTCCCCTCTTGCACATGCCATGTATGATGTATGGATGATTACATCATCCATACTTATGCTGATGTTAGTAGTACGGATGTTGACTCATCCCCCTGCTCCTTAGGCTAGGTTGACCAAAATTTGACCACCAATATAGTTTGATCCGTAACTCCATTTGATGAGCCATTTTTGCTATTGGAAATATTGTGACACGCTCTTCGCGATGATGTCATTTTCACTGAGGTTTGAGAACTTTGATTTTTTTCCCTTTCTTTATCTGCTGAGGCCATTCTGAGCATCCTAAGTTGCTTCTGTGAGTTCTGAGCTATCCTTAGTCTTCTCTGGATCCTTTTTGGATCACCAATGGAAATATACAACTCCAACAGATGCTACTTAGGAAACAACTACCATTCTGCAACAATTTCCTCATCCCAAGCCTTGAGGACAAGGATTTTTTTAAGGAGGAGGACATGTTAGGGACCTAACCCCTCACATAGGTAAAATAATATATTTCCATATAATAAAGGTCAATATTAATAAGGCCTAGCAATAATGAAGAATAATTCAAATGTAAGAAGACCTAATAGAAGCTTCTGCTTCTAGAAGGATCTTCCTCTAGATTGATTGTTCTTTTGAATAAACATATTTAGTATAAATAGGAGTAGAGTGTATGAGAAGTTTTGTCTTGCATATTATTGTAATAGAGCTTTTCTCTGCTGGAGGTTGCCCCCTCGAAGAGGCAAGTGAACATTTCTCTCAGTAATCAAAGTGCTCTTTCTGGTGTTATTATGGTATTATTCTGGTGTTATTGTGGTGTTGTTCTGGTTGTATCATTGTTATCTACCATTTCTAGCTAATTATTTATGGTCTGCATACTATTTTGTATCTGGAATATTATAGAGGGACTAAATTTTCAAAAAATGAACATTATCCTTGGTTTTGGTTTATCTCTTTTTTGGGCCTTGGAGATTACTTACGAAAAAGGAACCCCCTTGCAGTCCATAGTTAATCTCTTTTCAGACTCCCTAAATATGAAAAGATCGTCGAGTGAACTTGTTCCTTTCACACTCATTAATTGGTCCAGAAAGAACATCTATTTGGCACGAGTTTGACCCTTTTTCCAGCCAATATATTATCCAGGAAAAAGGTACACCTCAAGAGACTTGTCTCACCGAGAGAGATCTCCTCAGTTATGTTTTATACTTTTTTGGGCTAAGGAGACTAAACTGAGAAATTTTTTATGAGTCCATAGTTAATATCTTTTTAGACTCCTTAAAATTCAAAAGATAGCCGAGTGATCTTGTTGCTGTCACACTCGTTAAAATGGTTTTGAAGATACATCCTTTCAGTAAAAGTTTTTTCAGACTCTCTAAATGTGAAAAACCACTGAGCTTACCTTCTATGGGCTCGTAAAAATTTACATGGAAGGATTCTTGTTGTGTCATGCTTAGTCGCATTGCATGTCTCATCCTTGCGTCTTTGGCCTAATTTTGACTCATGTTGTTATTCAACTAAACCTTCAAAGCATTGTTTAAATGCAAGCCTTGCAATATTTATTTCCCTTAAGATTTGACACCTTGACCCATGGAGGAATTTTCCACAAGTGTTCTTATCCTGCACATGTCTCCTTGCACCGAGCATTAGTATGTTCCATGCATAAATATGGCGCGCTCCCGAACTCTAGTCCCGGGCTCACTCGACTTTGTGCCTTCCCACTGGTAAAGATATTATAATGTATTTAGCCCATCAGTTTCTCTTCTGACCTCACACATTAGGGGGCACCTGTTATATCCCAAAAATTCCCTACCTATGCATACATGACATTGGCATTTCTACTTACACAATTTTCCAAATTACTATTAAGGATCTCTCTTTAAAAAACCATTTTTTGGAGCATGTATGTGCCCTGTTGCACTACTTCCCGTATACATATGCTCACTGCACACTAGACAGCCCGCGTAAATATGAGAGATGCACACTAGAAAACGTGTGTTTACCTCCAAAAGTTGAAAAAAAAAAGTTGCAAGGAATTCGATGGAGTTAACGGGATATTGGAGGTTTCCTAACCATTTTACCCATTGTAGCCTGTCCCCAAATCGAATAACCTTTTTTTTGTCATATAAAAAGAGTCTTGGGGTGTCATTCCAACATAAAGCAAGAGAACAAAGAAACTCTACCAAAATCATTTCCCCTTCTAGCCCAAGCTTTGCATCCCTTTCTGAGATTTGGCCTCAAAATCCCCCCTTCATCCCTCTCCCTATACAATCCCTTCCCTTTTCCCGAGGAGATAAATTGAATGTGAGAGGTATCATGGGAATGATGCACTTGGAGTAGCAGTAAGAGGATCCTAGACCATGTTCACAGAGTGCTTACCGATGAGAAGGTTGTAATACTTTAATCTTCAATTTGAATAAAAGAGTTATTTTCCTATCCCAATTCATTGTGTATTTGTATATTTATTGATTAATGCATCTACATTTATATATGAACGCTAACATTGATAAGTAGAGATTGTATATTTGTATCATTGTTTGCCTAAGTGTTCTTGCAGGTCATATTTGGGAGGATACCCGCAGCTTAGGAAGCTACAAAGGTGAAGGAAGTCTACATCAGATGTTAAGGCCTAAGGTACACTTACTAATCTTCCTTCTTCTCTTTTGTCTCTATGTTTGGGTAGTTTTGGGATAGCTTAGTATTAGGATTGTCTTTTAAGGGAATTCTATGCTCTACCTATATTCCGACCTAGTAGAGTAATAGGGGGGTTTTCCCTACTAGCACATACTAATTAGGAAGTCATATGAGCCCAAAGGTATGATATTCAAATCTTCCCTTATGCTTATTCCATTCATGTCCATTGGGAATGTCTTAACTATTTCATTAATCATCCTTTTAGCTCTTGCATCTAGCTGCACCAACCAAGGTTTTACAATCTTGCATATTGGAAAATGAAATATTTCCACCATATTAGGATCTAGATAACTATGAATAACTCCCAAATCAGTTAAAATAACAATGTGTTGGTTATTGATCTTACCTTGCACTTCAATCATATGTGACTGAAACTCGGCTTTCCTGTTATCCGGGGCTATGTATATCCTAGGTAAATTTCTTCCCATGTCCTCCATTGTGTTAGCTTGATATACATTGTGAACAATTCTCAATTTTTCACCTCTGTGAGGGAAATCTCCGTACATATGATCTTCTCAACAATTCCAACATTGATATAGGTGAATACCTTATTCTTTGCCCCATTATCTCGGCCATTCTGGGTTCTTTAGGAGTTAGTTGTCCCTGAGGATTATTTATGAAGAATGGTGGCTTAGTCCCCTTCTTCCTCTATTCCATATTTCTTTTCTTCTTGTCTTCCAAATCTTTTTGGAAAGTTGGTCTTTGGTTATGATGATCATAAAGGAATTTATCCCTCCTTATAGTTTCCTCTAGTTTCTTTGGATCATCATATTGGATATTATCACTGATAAATGATGGAATCCCACTCAAATACCTATGAATATTAACTTGTTCATCCTTGATGAAAGAAACATATTTTAGTAGCTCTAAAAACCTCCTTTCATACTCATCTATGGTCATACTCCCAAGCTTGAGTTCAAATAACTCCTTAATTTTGTTATCATAGTATTGTTTGGTTAATTACTTCTTTTGAAAATACCTTTTGAATTATCTCCAAGTAACATTTTTCTCATCAATGTGTTGCACTTTCACAAACTGGTCCTACCACAATGATTATTTTTCTTTGAGCTAGTATATGGAAATTCTACATTCTTCTTGTGAAGAGTATTTATGAAACTAAAAATACTTCCTCATTCCTAGCAGTCGTGTCTCTGCATACTCATCCTTCTTATTCTCACCATCAAATGTAGGAGGCTTTATTTTGTTCATTTCTCCCTGTATCTCATCCACCCCAGACCTATTTTTATACTTCCTGACAGGGAATGGAATTGAACTACTGTGTGATCTCCTAGTTGAATACTTTGGGGAGTGATAGTGATTCCTACCAACACTTTTTTTTATTTTCCTCTCATCATGAGACCTGTGACTCCCTATGACTCCCTAATTTGCTTGACTCGGTCTCCTTATCCATTTTCTTCTCTATTATGTCCAAGCTCTACATTAACTTGATTTTGAAGCCTTATTTATACTCCTTGGATTTCATAACCATCTCATTATCAGTTTTATAATTGTGACATCATTTTGAAATATTTTTAAGGTCTCTACCAAGTTCATTCTTTCTTCCTTCCCTTCGTCATTTCCATTTTAATTTGTACCTTCATTACCCATACTGACATACATCCCTCTGATCTCATGTTCATGGTTGTAATCCCCCTGTGCATATTCCATGGATTCCATGCTTCTGAGATCTGTGTTGATCCTATTCTGATCTAAATTTTGTTGACTCTACAAAATGTGCAGTCAACAATATTTGTTAGACTATTAATGAGGAAAACTATAAAAACTAGGCAATCTTTTGTTCCATGAGAGTATCAAAATTCCTTTCAATCGATTCCTTGTGAATTTAACAGTCTAATTTAATTTTATGGGTGAATATATGGAATCTTTTGTCCAATACCTTTCCAATGAATATTTCCTTTCTTAATTATGAGTCTTGAGGAGAAATTTATCGTCATTTGAATATTACCCATTGATTCCTTTTGTTCACACCTCAACCAGGTGCAAATATGAACTGTATTTATGCATATTTGTACCTCATGTTTTTATATTTTTGGTAGGATATCAACTGGGTTCATCATATTTTGGAAAATATTTCAAATTATCACCTCTATATGGGTTATGGGTTGTTAAATACATCATGTTGAAGTTTCATCCCAATTAATATTTTTGGCCTTGAAGCTACAGGTACCTTTTATTCCATCTTAAAAAATTTAATGTCCCTATAATTTTAATTTGTCTCCATGGATGTCATATATGGCTCAATATATTTCCATAGAATACTCATGTGCCCTAATCCGATTCCGAAGCAGGAAGCTATGGCCCTCGGAAGTTACATGGGTCTTAAAATTTACCCCTCACTACTTGGCCTGTAACTTCCTCATAAAAGATTTGTTTAATGAATGGTTTACACCGCTAGAAATATCTTTCTGAGATATTTTATTTTATCTATAGAGATAGAGTGTACCTTGGTACACTCTATTCTTTTGATTTTTGAGTAGCTAAAAACATTCTTTAGGGCCTCAAAAATGCCCTTAAAAAAAGATGACCTGGAAAACATCGAACTTTTCTAGAAATTTATGTTAATTTATGCTAATTTTAGCTACCTTATTCTAATTGGGTTGTTGATGTGGCACTCGAGTCCACCTAGAACCTATAGAAGGATTCCATGTCTGATCCCCTACACACTTGCCCCTACCTTTCAACTCCCATTACCTCCCTTACCTCCTCCTTTATTCCTTGGCGCGCATACTTTATTTTTCAGGCCCCCCATGGACTGTAGTTGTCCATGTGGTACCCTTTTATTGGGTCGTAGGGATGGGAGAGACCTATTCCACACCCATATATCTTGGTTCTCTAATTTTCATGCCATTACAATCCAACGGTTGTCGCTTGACGTGCACTGGTAGGTATCGACGATCCACGTCACATTTAGGCTCCCCTTGCCCCACCGAAATTTAACAAAGAAGGGAAGGGGAGAAATACATAACCATGATTAGGTCCAGGGTGACATTTTGCACATTTTTTCATTTCATCCCCCCATACCTTGGGTTATTCTAACCCCACTCGACCCCCCCGAAATCAACGCAGGGTTGATGCATGTCTTATGCTTGGGGTTCCGTCGGGTAGGATAACACTGCCTCTATGGCGTCAGTTCTCATGCTACCTTACACTTTCCATTGTCACCATTTACCTTCCATTGTGTAATTACATGTCATCTATCTTCCACTTTAGCTGACACATGGCTCCCACGTCATGTTGACATCATCGTACAGAAAAATACCATTTTGTTTCCAATTTCGCCTAATTTCAAAATTTCTTTAGGGTCTCTATTAGAGATCTATGACTAAGCTCAATACAACCAATTTGGACCTTTTTCACATGGATTCAACCCTTGTACCTATAATTATACTATGTTACATCAAATTCCTCATGCATTCCTTTGTGGAAACTAGGGCTTTTTCCCAATTTTGCTTAATTTCACATTGGCACTCTGTAAACATGAAATTTGACCAATTTGTAGGCCCAGATTTTCTTAATTTGAGATTTAAATTTGGGATTTTAATTCCTATGGTTTATTCTTGCAATTTCCCATGAAATTTTCTAATAAATTTTCCACATCCGCTGCAGTAATTTTGTCAAATGAATTGCAAACATCCTCATTCCAACATTCTTTCAAAAAAATTACATGCTTACTCTGCAAATTTCCATTATGCGCTCTATTAATTGGGCCCATGCAAGATCAGTGTTGAAAATTGGGCTCTAATACCACATTGTAGCATCTCAGACCCCTGTTGGGAAATTCCACATGAAAAATATGACTCTTATACAAGTTTAATTAACTAAAATACTCTGTAATTGCACGGATTAATGTAGAATAACTATAGATATATAGATAAAGAATGTAGAGGAAAAACCCATGAGAATAAATGCATATATATTAACATATCAAATAAATTAACACACAATATAAACTTATATTTAGTATAAACAACACCAACTACGTGTAGACCTTCCACATTCCTCACATCCTTAGACCACACCATTCATAAATTCTCAACAGTGGGTCACCCCCGAGCTGGGGATAAAACTCCACCTAGGTAAAGGATTTCTAACAGGGCTAAGGTCTCTCTAAAAACCTATAAACTTAGACACAGATTCCAACTCAACTATCAGCCTACAATCTCGCATTCCCTAGATGCTTGTCCCACCCCAAGAAGTGTGCCCCTTCTCTGCTCAACAGTCATTTGACTTCCCCACATCCCTTTTGGGGCTTCATCAACGGTCTAGACTTGAAGTCTCGGAAGCCTATAGCTACTTTTTTCCACCTTGGGAAATCAATTCCTAGCAATTCTCTCACCTAGAGAGAATGCTCACGGGCTTGAAAACTTTCTTCTTCAATGTCCCACGGGCCTGATAACCCGCCTCTTCAATCCAAATCCAAAGCTCCCCGGGTACAGGTACTAGCAGCATGAAGGTACAAATGAAAATATTATGGATGTGGTGAGGTGAGAATGAATATGGAAAGATGGAAAAAATAACCAAATCCCCCCAATTATATTTTCATTTTCCTAACTTGAAACTTGTCATATTGGGAACTAGCTTGGGTCCACATGGAATACGTTTCTCAACATAGGGACTTAGGATATACCAAATATCCATAATTTGTACTTTATCTTTGTAAGAATATTAATAAAATATTCCTTTGGGCCTAAGCCCCCTTATCTTAGTCCCTTTTAACCCCAGACTCTTATCCCTGCTTTCCCATTCTGGTGGAGTTTGTCGCCCCCCATAGTGTTTTACATGGATGGTCTGAAATAGTGATGTTTTTCATTAAAAACTAAGTGTGATTACATTTTACAAAAAATAGGCTCATTGGCCTTTCATCTTCTGGCTCACCATCCTAATAACCACACATGAACTCTGGCCTCAAAATCATACATACAAAGGAACTCTAGCCCCAAAGTGTCCTACCTCACCAACCTATATGTACAATTACAATTATATTTACAATGGGGTTCGGCCTAGGAGTATTACAATACCATAGATGAAGAATAGTAGTTGAATTGAATATGGCTTTACCATAAGAAAAAAAAGAAAGATTGAATAAACTGAATTCTTTAGATGAATACAAAATGAAAGAACTCTTCAACATTGAAGTAGTGCAACAACAAAGAAAAAAGTGGAATGATAATAAAATCAAGCATGGGAAGTTCAAAGAAGGGGATTGGGCCCTCTTATATGATTCAATATTCAAAGACTTCAAGGGAAATATGGTGACTAGGTGGTTAGGGCCATACACCATTGAAAACTGCTATGATAATGGTTCAATCCATATCAAAACCATTGATGAAGAAGGAATTCCCTTTTTAGTAAATGGATTCATGTTAAACGTTTACAACAAACCAATGACAAGGGAAGTGTTTACAGCTATGGTGAAGAGAAAAAATTTGGACGTGATTGATAGCATAGATGCCCTCAATCCATCCAAATAATGAGATATGAAAAATAAAGAGGTGGGGTAACAAAGCCTAAAGTAGGGAAATCTTCAAAACTATTAAGACTGAAACAACTTTCAATGTCAGGGGAAGAAAAAATTCCAATGCTTTCTTCTTTCAAATCAGTTTCAAAGGAAGAGTATTCGACAGGAAACTCTTCAAAATCAAGTTTCTTAGATACTTCAGTAGAAGGTATAGAAATCTTACATGATATAACAACTGGAGTATCGAGAGTGGAATCAAGCAACTGACTAGAAGCACTTGTAGCAGCAACAGAAAAAAAAATGGGAAGCTTTTCCCCTCTTGATTATTTTCTCTAGGTCAGCCTCAGATGGAACCAAAGGTAGTTGTGGATTTGATCTTGTATGGATGCCTTTAGGTTCCATATCTGAAACAATGGAGTTGCTAGGTGCAAGCTGCAATCTTCAAGATACTAAGTTCTAATGCACATATAGAACTAGTAAACTGTGTCGTTTAATTCCAGGGAAAAGTCTTCAAATTGTTCCCTAGAAATGGAGCCAATACTGTTAGCACTAGGAATCACCTTCAGTTTGCATGGAAGGCAAGCCGAGTACCCATCAATTCATATGTGAATGTAAGAGTGTTTTAAGGGGTCAAATGGAAAAGAGTCAAAATGATAATGTTCCAACTCAGAAAACAAGCCTAGCATGCACCAGCAATCAAGGTCTTGGCTAACTTCAATCAGTAATTGGGAGTGAATATGAATAGAGGGAAGAATTCAATGAGAGGAATGTAGGGGTTGTTGTAAACATCAAGTCTACAAACAACCTAAGGAAGAAGGATTCTTAACATAATATCTTCTTGAGTTCAGAACTTAAGGAGGCTAAAGAAACATCATGATAATATAATAATCAAACATACACCATAATATCACCACAAACATTCATGTGAATCATTCAAAGCATGAACACTTTAGCATGAGAAGCAAATAAGCTAAAAGAGAAGATTATTTCTATTACCCAAGATGTCTTAAATCAAGTGCATGGCCAATTCATAGTTACGTCATCAAAATATTACAGTATAAGGGGGCCTTTCTCAACCGATCAAACCTACTAAAGCACTTCATATATCTATTTATAACAAAAGGGAGGCAACAACTGGAGGTATGAGCTGGTCTCCTTCCCAGAAAAATCTCTAAGAATTTATTGCATCAACAACTTGACTAACAACCTATGCTATAAAATAGGAAAGTTTTGGTGACTAATCCAACCAATCTTCAAATTAACTTGATCCCTCTTTGTTGCGCAATTCCTTGTTTGCCATGTGTCCTTCAGGAGCATGTGGTTGTCATCATGCTTCCAGCTACTGTTTCTGCAGTTCTACCCATTATCAGCTATCGAAAAAGTTGTTATCTTGACCCTCCTGGATTCTTGGTGTTTGTTGGTAGCCTCTTTGGGTAACAATCTGAGTAGCGCACTTTGTAGTGCCTTCACCCAATTTCGTGAGATTCTATAGCGCACTTTAAAAACTAGACAAGTATAAAAGGTAGCGCAAAACCTTCCTATCCCCTGTGCAAACTTCGGTCCCTACAAGATTTTAGGTAGTGAAATTTGGTAGCGCCACTCTGGTGCGTCTCTGTGCAAATTCTGTCTCTGCCAGAAATTAGGTAGCGAATTTCGGTAGCACCACTATGTGTTTCTATGCAAATTTTAGATAGTGCCATAAAAAACGCAGCACCTCCACTTGGACATGTGCAGAGCGAGTAAACACCTTGAGTAATATCAACACCATTATCTATAGGTGATTTGGCATCACTATAGGTAGCATACCAGTGGAACACCAAAATAGACTATTCTGTAGCGCCATAGCGCTATAGAATGTCTACAATCTTACTGTTGAAGGAGGTAATTCTTCACAAAAAGCTCAAAAATATGAACAATAAACACTTAGAATCCTGTATAGGTGGTAGAGGTAATGTTTCAACAACATTTTATCCTCACAAAAAGGAACCATCTTCAAAAATGGGGCTCACCTTTCACCAACTACTTCGTTACCCTGACACTTAACCTGACACTCTTTCTTGTAGAAGGAGGATCCTCCTTTGGCACATCAAGCTTATTTATTTTAGTGGTGACAAGCCTCTTCAGTGGAGATATTCTCTCCTTGGATGTTGGTGTCTCCTTTTCAATATCATCTTCAACCAATACCTGCAAGTTTCTTTGAGCCACTTCATCTTGAAAATTTTGCAACTCTTCTTTGAGCTTCCTGTTCTGAGACTAGAAGCCTTTGTTCTGCCTATAAAGGTTTTTGAGCAGCCTATGGAGAGGCTTGGACTTTCTTACTGCAAACCTTTCCAGGTCAAGGGTGTGACTATAGCCATCCATGAGTTATTTCATATTAAACCTGTCAGACATGGCTTTTGTTTTCAACTGAGCCACCTCCTTCCTAACATCCCTAAGTTGTCTGATTAATCTTTTGAATGTTTGGCTGTCAGGTGGAGTAGTGACATGAACAGTCTCAACAAGATTATTCATGGTCTCCTCTTCCTGCTGCATAGGAATTTCCTTGTCTGTCTCATCGGGCTTCTTGATACCTCTGTATTTATCTTTCTTCTTTTGCATAGGGGTTTCTTCATTCCTCTCCATAGGATTTTCAATGCCTTTACCCTTGTTCTTAGGTAGGGTTTGTTCTTCAAAAACCTCTTTAGGAACTGATTATCTTGTGAAATGTTTCCTGCCCTAGGTATTGGCTGCTGGAGGAGAAGAGGAGAAGCGTAGCTTCTTCCCTTTCTTTGTTACAATTTTAGTAGTAGAAGGAACTTCTTCTAACTCTGGTGGAGGAGGAGGTGAAAAATATCTCTGTGTGGAATGACAAGTTTCCTCCTCAGTTCCTGTGACCTTCTTGATGACCTATGAAACTTGAACAATAACTCTTCCCTTTCTCTTCTTGCTAGTACCTGTTTTAGCAGCACTAGTGGATGATAAAGGTCTTTCATTCTGTGATTGAGGGGTGGCTGCAATATCCAACTTAAAGTGGGAAGCAACAACAAAATTTTCCCATGAGATATCTTTCTTACCTAGTTCTTCAGAGACTAGCATTCTAATCAATCTAGAGTGGAAGATTCTAGTATCCACATCCTTTGACTTGGATTGAATCTTGTCTGAAATCTTACCTATGCTCCTTAACAAATAGTAGGGAATATTCATTTCAATTTTACTAGTAAAATGCAGCAGAAGCCTTATATGGTACTGGTACAATGTGTTAAACCTCCCTTCACATGTAAAGTATCTCTGAATGATATTCAATATCTTGTCAAACTGCTCAATCAATTGATTCCTTGGAACACCTTTAGACAAATCACTGGCTTGATGTTCAGGCTTAAGGAAATCTTTGGCATAGGTTTCATTCAAAGCCATGTCTTTAAACCATTTCTCACTTGTGATAGGGATTCATGCTGTAGCTGAAATAGAGGCCTCAGTCACCTCAAATTCTAAATCCCCTACATTAGTTCTCCTACCATTAAAATGTAAGGAAAACTTCCTTGTAACCTCAGGATGGCCTCTTTGCATATTCTGGCAGAAAGAGAGGCATCCCACTCTTTGAAAAACTTCTCTTTCCATGGGCTTTGTCTCAAAAAGATGCATATCCACAGGTTCAGTTCTAACTACCTTGCCCCCCTTGTGTGACTTCTTCATCTGAGGAGTCTCCATAGCTTAGGATGATAGATTCTTATGGCTATGGGATAGTAATGACCAAGAGGACCTAAAGTCGAGCTTCAAATGGATAAAGATTCACTTTTACAAGAACGTCCCCTTAAACCAGACTAATTGATAGTAAGATAAGACTTGGTTGTGGAAATCCCTCCCTTAGATTTGTGTAGGTATTGAACACTTATACAATGAGAGGGTACTCTGTAATTGGCCCTTTGAAGCTGGGTGGAAAAATATCAACTCAAATGTCAAAGGAAGCGGGCGAGACACAGTGTGGTTAAGAAGTGCCTTTAGGTAGCACAATGTGTATGCAGAGGATAGAACTGTTTAGATGTTGTGATATCAATAGCTATGGTGGGCGGATGTATCTGACTTTGACACACAAGTAGTGAAGCTTATAGGTTTTAAATGAGAGGATTCAAGGATAGAACGGTGTGAAGAAAGGTCTCCTTCAACTATGCAAGCCCGATAATCCAAAACTCTGAGCGCTAACTCTCTTTGAAAATTTATGTGTAGAGGAGGAAACATGGGATACCTATGGAATAAACATTTGTTTGAAGCCTCAGCGAGATTCTAGGATGAAATCATGAACATCTTGCCTCTGAATCTACCTCAACATTGGATCTGGTAGCACTGCTATCGACTCGTCAGAACTGAGAGTTTGTGCAGCGCAACAATCTTGATTTTTTCAAAATCACAAACTGTAATCAGAGTTCGTAAATACGATATCTTGAAGGCATCTTTCTAACCAACTTCTGGTGCTGAAAACAAGGAAAATGACATCAACATTGTAATCATAACTCAAGGTGGAAAATGATGAACGAGAAAGGCGCTACGGAAACTCCTAATGAGTGGGAAGCGCTCCATTTCAAAAAATGATTGGATAGGGAAGCAAAGGACAACAAGGCATGGCTACAAGGGCATGAATGAGGAAAATGGTCTGTCAAATAAATCTAGTCGTTGAGAGGATCGATCCTAGTGACAAATCATGAAGGGGACCAAATTTTAAGTCATGAACAAAAATGGTTCTAAGTCCAAAAATCAAATGAGGATCAAAACATAAGTTATGACTCAACACTTTATTTATCATTGGGGTTATAACAAACACAATTTTAAAAGGGGTGAAATTTAAAAAATTAAAAT
>ML805196.1:180239-192322 GCA_009831015.1 Picea engelmannii | reverse complement strand
GGATGGAACCAAAGGTAGTTATGGATTTGATATCGTATGTATGCCTTTAGGTGCCAAAGCTGAAACAATGGAGTCGCCAGGTGCGAGTTGTAATCTTCAAGATATTAAGTTCTAGTGCACCTATAGAACTACTAAACTGTGTCGTTTAATTCCAAGGAAAAGTGTTCAAATCGTACCTCAGCAACAGTGCCAAGAATGTTAGCACTAGGAATCACCTTCAAATAGCATGGAAGGAAAGACCTGTACCCATTAGGTTATATGTGAATGTAAGAGTTCTTTAAAGGGTCAAATGGAAAAGACTCAAAATGATAATGTTCCAACTCATAAAACAAGGCTAGCATGCACCAACAATCAAGGTCTTGGCTAACTTCAATCAATAATTGGGAGTGAGTATGAATAGAGGGAAGAATTCAATGAGAGGAATGTAGGGGTTGTTCTAAACATCAGGTCTACAAACAACCTAAGGAAGAAGGATTCTTAACACAAGATCTTCTTGAGTTCATAACTTAAGGACACTAAACAAACATCATGATAATATAATAATCAAACATACACCATAATATCACCAAAACCATTCATGTGAATCATTCAAAGCATGAACACTTTAGCATCAGAAGAAAATAAGATGAAAGAGAAGATGATTTATATTAACCAAGATGTCTTAAATCAAGTACATGGCCAGTTCACAGACACTTCATCAAAATATTATAGTATAAGGGAGCCTTGCTCAACCATTCGAACCTAATAAAGAATTTTATATATCTATTTATAACAAAAGGGAGGCAACGGCTAGAGGTATGAGTTGGCCTCCTTCTTAGAAAATGATCTAATAATTTATTTCCTCAACAACTTGACTAACAAGCTTTGCTATAAAATAGGAAAGTGTTGGTGACTAATCCAACCAATATTCAAAATAACTTGATCCCTCTTTGCTACGCAACTCCTTGTTTGCCATGTGTCCTTCAGGAGCATGTGGTTGTCATCATGTTGCCAGTTCTTGTTTCTTCAGTTCTCTCCACCATCATCTATCCAAAAATTTGTTAGCTTGATCCTCCTGGATTCCTAGTATCTGTTGGTAGCCTCTTTGGGTAGCACTCTGAGTAGCACACTTTGTAGTGCCTTCACCCAATTTCATAATATTCTATAGCACACTTCAAAACTAGACAAGTAGGAAAGGTATCACCAAACCTTCCTATCCCATGTGAAACCTTCGGTCTCTACGATATTTTAGGTAGCAAATTTCGGTAGTGCCACTCTGGTGCATCTCTGTACAAATTTTGTCTCTTCCAAAAATTAGGTAGCGAATTTCAGTAGCACCACTGTGTGTTTCTATGAAAATTTTAGGTAGCGCCATCAAAAACACAACACCTCCACTTGGACATGTGCAGAGTGAGTAGCAACCTTGAGTAATATCAACACCATTATCTTTAGGTGATTTGGAAGCACTATAGGTAGCATACCAGTGGAACACCAAAATAGACTATTCTGTAGTGCCATAGCACTACGGAATGTCTGCAATCTTACTGTTGAAGGAGTTAATTCATCACAAAAAGCTCAAAACTATGAACAATAAGAACTTAGAATATTGTATAGGTGGTAGAGGTAATGTTTCAACAACATTTTATCCTCACAAAAAGGAACCATCTTCAAAAATGGGATTCACCTTTCACTAGCTACTTTGTTACCCTGACACTTAACCTGACACTCTTTCTTGTAGAAGGAGGATCCTCCTTTGGCACATCAGGCTTCGTACTTTTAGCGGTGACAAGCTTCTTTAGTCGAGCTATGCTCTCCTTGGATGTTGGTGTCTCCTTTTCAATAGCAATTTCAACCAATACCTGGAAGTTTCTTTGAGCCACTTCATCTTGAAAATGTTGCAACTCTGCTTTGAGCTTCATGTTCTGAGACTGGAAGCCTTTGTTCTACCTATAAAGGTTTTTGAGCTGCCTATGGAGAGGTTGGACCTTTCTTGTTGTGAACCTTTCCAATTCAAGGGTGTGACCGTAGCCATCCATGAGTTCTTTCATCTTAACCCTGTCAGACATGGCTTTTGTTTTCAATTGATCCACCTCCTTCCTAGCATCCCTAAGTTTCTTGATTAATATTTTGAATGTTTGGCTGTCAGGTGGAGTAGTGACATGAACAGTCTCAACAGGCTTCTTCATGGTCTCCTCTTTCTACTACGTAGGAATTGCCTTTTCTGTCTCATCGGGCTTCTTGATACCTCTGTCTTTATCTTTCTTCTTTTGCACATGGGTTTCTTCTTTCCTTTCCACAGGATTTTCAATGCCTTTACCCTTCTTCTTTTGTAATATAGAGGCTTTTGGTAGGGATGGTTCTTCAAAAACCACTTTAGGAACTCATGATCTTGTGAAAGGTTTCCTGCCCTTGGTATTGGTTGTTGGAGGAGAAGAGGAGAAGTGTATCTTCTTCCCTTTCTTTGCTGCAATTTTAGTAGTAGAAGGAACTTCTTCTAACTCTAGTGGAGGAGGAGGTGAAAAATCTCTCTGTGGGGAATGGCAAGCTTCCTCCTCAGTTCCTATGACATGTTTGATGACCTTTGAAACTTGAACAGGAACTCTGCCCTTTCCCTTCTTGTTGGTACCTTCTTTAGCAACATTGGTGGATGATAAAGGGTGTGCATTATGTGATTGAGGGGTGGTTTCTATATCCAACTTAAAGTGGGAAGCAAAAACAAAATGTTCCCATGAGATATCTTTCTTACCCAGTTCTTCAAAGACTAGAATTCTAATCAATCCATAGTATAAGATGCTAGTATCCACATCCTTAGACTTGGATTGAATCATATCTTACATCTTACCTATGCTCCTTAACAAATAGTAGGGAATATTCATTTCAATTTTACCAGTAAAATGCAGCAGAAGCCTTATATGGTACTGGTACAATGTGTTAAACCTCCCTTAACATGTAAAGTGTCTCTGAATGATCTTAAATATCCTTTCAAACTGCTCAATCAGTTAATTCCTTGGCACACCTTTAGACAAATCATTGTCTTGATTTTCAGGCTTAAGGAAATCTTTGGCATAGGCTGCATTCAAAGCCATTTCTTTACACCATTTCTCAGCTGTGATAGGGATCCCTGTTGCAGCTGAAATAGAGGCCTCAGTCACCTCAAATTATAAATCCCCTACCTTGGTTCTCCTGCCATCAAAATGTAAGGAAAACTACCTTGTCACCTTAGGATGGCCTCTTTGCATATTCTGGCAGAAAGAGAGGCATCCCACCCTTTGAAAAACCTCTCTTTCCATGGGCTCTGTCTCAAAAAGATGCATATCCATAGGTTCAATTCTAACTGCCTTGCCCCCCTTGTGTGACTTCTTCATCTGAGGAATCTCCATAGCTTAGGATGAGATCTTATTAAGGCTATGGGATGGTAATGATCAGGAAGACCTAAAGTTGAGCTTCAAATGGACAAAGCTGCACTTTTACAAGAACTTCCCCTTAAACCAGACTAATTGATAGTAAGCTAAGACTTGGTTGTGGAAATCTCTCCCTTAGATTTTTGCAGGTATTGAACACTTAGACAATGAGAGGGTACTCTATAATTGGCCCTTTGAATTTGGGTGGAAAATGCTTGACTCAAATCTAAAAGGAAGTAAGGGAGACACAGTGTGGTTAAGCAGCGCCTTTAGGTAGCGCAATGGATATGCAGAGGATAGAACTGTTTAAATGTTGTGAGCTCAGTAGCTATGGTGGGTGGATGTATCAGAATTTGAAATACAGGTAGTGAAGTTTATAGGTTTCAAATGAGAGGAGACAAGGATAAAACGGTGTGAGGAAAGGTCTCCTCCAAATATGCAAGCCCGATAATCCAAAACTCCGAGCACTAACTCTCTTTGAAAATTTATGTGCAAAGGAGGAAACAGAGGATACATGTGGAATAAACATTTGTTTGAAGCCTTAACGATATTTTAGGATGAAATCATGAACATCCCGGCATCTGAATCTACCTCAGCATCGGATCTGGCAGCACTGCTGTCGACTGGTCAAAACTGAGAGTTTGCGCAGTGCAACAATCTTGAGTTTTTCAAAATCACAAATCGTTATCAGAGTTCGTAAATACGAGATCTTGAAGGAATATTTTTAACCAACTCCTAGCGCTGAAAACAAGGAAAATGACATCAACGTTGTAATCATAACTCAAGGTGGAAAATGATGAATGGGAAATGCGCCATGGAAACTCCTGATGAGTGGGCAACGCTCCATTTCAAAAAATGATTGGAAATGTAGTAAAAGGACAGCGAGGCATGGCTATGAGGGCATGAATGAGGAAAATGGTATGTCAAATCAATCTAGTTGTGGAGAGGATCGATCCTAGTGACAAATCATGAAGGGGACCAAATTTTAAGTCATGAACAAAAATGGTTCTAAGTCCAAAAATCAAATGAGGATCAAAACATAAGTTATGACTGAACATTTTATTTATCAAGGGGGTTCTAACAAACACAATTTTAAAAGGGGTGAAATCTAAAAAATTAAAATCTAAGGCTTAGGAAAAGATGGAAACAAACTAAAAGACCCAAGGCAACTTAGTGTGATAACATGTACACCTATTGTTCTTCTTTCCTCTCTCTTGTCTTTCAGTTTATATAGTTTTGGGATATCTTAGGAATAGGAATGTCTTTTAGGGGAAGTCATTTCTCTTCCTGTACCTTGACCCAATATAGTAATAAGGGGATTTTCCCCACTACCAAAATTGGTGACTCCATTGGGGAATCTATTTAGGGTCTTACTGGGAGATTTTGGTTTAAATTGGTTTGTTTCAATTTATTTTTTGAGTTTTTCAGGTTTACTGAGTCATTTTAGGGTCTTTGGTCACCTTCCAGGTGCCTACCAGAATTTCCTGCCCAGTCAGTCTACCAAGAACTTTTTCTTTTTGAAAAATTACAGAGGTGTACGTGCCCTTCTTTGGTTAAGCCCGCGTACATATGCAGTTTTCACAATAGACTTCCCGTGTACATACGCAGGATTTTTGTACAACAGCTTGAGTCTCTGTGTCTTGAAAGTTTAAAAAAAAAGGATATTTTCTTTTTCCTAATAGAATTTTTGGGCTTCTCAAGCCTTTCTTAGACTTTACAGTGTCTTTGTTAGTGGTCTTAGGGTGGGTTAAAGATTGGTTTCAAATTGTTTCTTGATCTTGTTTTATTTTCCTTAGAGGGTTAGAGTGAGCCTACAAGTTTTATATCCTCCTATGGATTCTTTTGAATCCCTACATTTACGCACTTGGCCTAGTGTCTATGTTAGTCTTGGGTTTTGTTTTCTCTTTATCCTGTTTTATGCTTTGAAAAACAAAAATAATATTTTACTTCTGTTTTTCTTGTTTAAGCATTTCAAAAAAATAAAAAAGATTACATTCAGTTATGAATTTAGTTTGGTAATTGTAGTGTAGTTTGTATTTTTACAGAAAGAAAAGAGTTTTTTTTTCAAAGTTCCTTTCTTAGTATCTTGAAATGTTGTTTTGAGAAGTTTGCAATCACAAATATTTATAAGCCATTGCTTTAAATTTGAAGTATCCAGTTTTCCTTTTCATAAATTCTCTAAATTTTTCTTCTCTTTCATCTCTTCCAACACAACAAGTTGCATGTTCATATCCTTTGAGTAAATCAATCCCATAAAATCAACGCTTAACTTAAAATATATTAGATTTTTTGTTTGTAGGGTTCAACAAATAGTCTAGGCTTTAGGGCCTTGAAATAGGTGTGAAGAGGAAACTATTCAAGGCCTTCTAAACAAACATTGGATTCTAAGATAGGGAGTGTCAAAATTCCAGTGTCGTAAGAGTCAGCCGGGACCCCCCTCTAACACAGGGGATAAACATGAGGTCGTGTATGGAAAGGTAGAGGAGATAACCCCTCCAAAGCCAGACCAAGCATAGTGGAGATTGTATATTGAGGGTCTTTCTCGGGAATCACAATTATAGCATTTGAATACAGAGCCTCGTGGACCTCAAATCCATTCGATATCCTCAGTTTTCTTTAAAACCAATTGCCTTTGGTACCCTTGAACGGATTTAGACTTTTTCAACTCAACGGATCATTTCAACTGTCAACAGTACCCTCCTAGTGACTGACTATGAGTTGGAAACCTAGTTGCCTATTTTTAAGGACTTACATAGGTGACTATGGGGGTATACCACGGTACCTAGGGAAGATGTCAGATCATGATTTGTAGAGTATACCCAGAGGGTGTTTCCATGTTTGAGTTACACTTGCACTAGTAATTTGCTCTAGTTTCAATTGGTGTAATTGTTCTTCCTACTAGTTAGTTTTCTTCTTGACTAGTGTGTGCTCTGTGTTTTGCGCTAGCTAAACCTTACAATTTCGAGTGATCATTTCACAAAGTGGAAGATAAAAAGATATGTCATTCACATAGGCTTCATGGCTTGTCGTCAGTTAATTTAGAGCCACCTACACCACCATATAGGCACATGATAGATCAAGAAGGATCATTCGAAGCTACCGGGCCACAAGAAACTGTACCCAAGCCATCTCTGAGAGAAAAATTTCCCGCACCATAGGAATCTAGTTTTTCTTACCTCGAGACCGAATGTTTCAGTCCAAATAATCCTCCGATCACTGACTTATCGACACCACTTTTAATTTAGATAGTCCCTCCCAAGGTGACTTCTCCTGAACGATTTTTTTTTAGTGAGTCGTGATGGAAGTGACTAACGCTACTTTGTCAGGGAGTCCTCATAATCCCATCACGATTGTCGCAGGAGGGGTGTTTCACCTCCTCCCCCACCTCCGCCTATCACGACTATGACTATCCAGATGCCCACTAATTTTTGCAGTGGCTCAATTCCTTTTATGAATTTGACCATTGTTCCCTTCATTCAAAACACATCAGGAACTCAATTTTCATATGGGATGCTTGGTTTTGACTCTAAATCAGTTCTCACCTATTATAAGCTACAAATTGTTGTTTTGGGGGTAGGGATCTCTAATTATCCTTTTCAAGGAGTCGTCGCGGGCACCACTACCCCATTCAATGCTATCCCTTACAGTGGGGGTCACATCCCTCCTCCATCCTCTTCACTCGGTGGCACGTTTCAATAGCCAATCGGGCCTAATACCAACTATAGTATCTTTAGTGGAGGGATCTAGGGACCTTCATACTACAAAACTCTGGTGGGATCGATGTAATTTTATTTGTTTGATGCATTTGGAAATAACTATTTTATTTCGTCTTCTTTCTCAACTGGGGGAAACCCTGTCTTTGGTCAACAAAACCTTATGCAAGGTTTATTTCCTTCATAGGGAGCGATGAAAAGAGTTTACTCCTCGCAAGGTCTTGGGAATCCTTGGCAGGGCTCATTTCCATAGCAAGGGATGTTGATCAGGGGTAAACCCTCCCACACTCCATGGAACCCTAGGAAAGGTTTAGTACCTATACCAGGAGGATTGGATAGGGGAATCCCCAACCAAGGTCCTTGGAACACTGTAAAGGGAGCAGTCCCTACACAAGCTATGACATATAAATTCGGGAATCAATCGACGATACAACATTAGAAACAAATCCCTTTCTCTGGATAGGGTCACCATGGTATCTACCAAAACTCTGGCCAACAGTCAAAAATTTCCCAGAAACCCACGTCCCTCTTTTCATGTAAATACACTGCAACCAAGACTACCTTTTCTGGAAACTTTGCATTTTCCAGACTTGTCGAGACTATTAAATGACCCAATTTTTTGAGATCCAGATCGACCTCCCATGCCAACTAAGTTGCCATATGATATCCCTAAGTTCAAAGGCAAGCCTGGAGAAGATCCAAGTGATCACGTGACGCCTTTACACTTGTGGTGCTCATCCAATTTGTTAAAGGATGACTTTGTTTAGTTGCGCTTGTTTCAATGCACTCTTATAAGGGGTGCAATAAAATGGTATATCGAGCTCAACAACTGAATTATGCTTACTTTAATGACCTGGATATGGTTTTATTGAACCATTTCCAGATGCCAATGAGATACGTTGTCGGCACCGAGTTGCTGGCCAACTTCAAGCAGACAAAATATAACCATATCTCGGATCACATACGAGAATGGAAGTAATGAAAGAGTTTGATTAAATTCAAGGTCCCTCTTGCATTTTTTCTCAAGTGGTTATAAAAGTATTTGGTTCCTTGTGTGTCCAAATACATAGCAACATCCAGGGCATTTTCCAAAGAAGAGGCTATCATGAGAGTCCAACACATGGAACTGATTTACTCTCAGTCTAGTATGCTATATGAGATATTACCTGATGCACAATGGTCAACTCTCGACAAAGCAAAAAACAATTATGGGCCTCAAGTCGATGGAATAGTAGGCTCATCACACAGAAAATCCACATCTTTGTTGTCTAATCAATTACAACAATTATCGATTCAACATACTATGGCCAGCCAAAATCCTAGTTTGACTGCCCCAATAACCTAGATGTCGGATGTACACAATGTGCAATAAACTATCCCAAGGCTAACCAACACACCGAGGGAAAGAGAAAACAAAAAATCAAGAAGGGTAAGGGGAATAAAAAGGCTGCAAACAATGTTGGCGAGGGAAAAACTGAAAAGAGAAAGGTGAAGTTTTTGTGTAACCTTTGCACAGACGACCATCTGACTCATCAATGCCCTTAGCTTGAGGAATCCCAGAAGCTATTCGCACAACAACATCCTTCTGTGTTAACTAACCCTTTTCCACAAGGGAAAAACGTGGCTCAATATTCCTCATCCACAAGCATGGCTATGGGTAGTCAGGGAAACCCCACACCAAATAATAATAATGGGGATGCAAACATATATATGATGAATGTCGAAGCGAATTTATCAACCATGGCTGATAACTATGGAACTCCAGAATCTGTTGAGAAGGGAAAAGAGGCATCCAACCCATTGACTCCTCTTCAAATTGAGAAGACAGTGGGAGAAACAATGAATCGCATCCCCAAAGGTGTGTTCGAAAAGGATTCTCACAACCCAAATGGGAGGGTTGCTCATAATTACTGCATCATAGAGGATCTGGCACAAACTCCTTGTGCAATGTCTACTCTAGAAGTTCTCCAAAATTTCCCCTCACAAAGAAAATCCTTGTTGTCTTCCTTGGGAGAGGTCTAGACTAGTAACTTAGGAATGATTGTTTTTTATCCTACCGACCTTAAACCTCGTCTTCCTCACCATGTCTCTTTTTAAATAGTAGTGGCATACACCAAAACATATTTGACCCAGAATATTTTTCATACGGTGGTGGATGAGGGTGCCTTGACTTGCTTGATGTTTTTGGCATGTTGGAAGGCCATCGACCAACCTGAGTTTTCTCCATCTCCCACATTTCTCACAATTTTTAACAGTCAATCGTTCAAACCACACAGTATAATTCTGTCTTTCCAAATGCATTTGGAGGGAAAAACAATGTGTGTCGAGGTAGAAGTATTCGATGCGTCTCTCAACTACAATATTTTGTTATGGTAGAGTTGGACCTATGCCATGAACACGGTTGTAGCCACCATTTTTCAGTTCTTATGTCTTCCTCATGAAGGACGGATTATAATTGTTGACTAGCTATCCTTTTCTCTCCCTGACCATTCATTGGGGGCATCCACAGTCCCGATGATTGATGATTGTCTCCTTCTTTGACGGGAAATTTTTATTATCCGCCACCTTCCAATGATGTTCAGTTTATTTTGGTTGTCCCTGACCAGCCAAAGGCTATGATTTTTCAAGTTGTGTCTTTTAAAATGTTAGGGTCCTAACTCGCACATAGGTAGATTAATATATTCAGATGTAATAAAGGTCAATATTAATAAGGCCTTTCAATAAAATAGAATAAGGTGGATGTAAGAAGACCTAATAGAAGCTTCTACTTCTAGAAGGATCTTCCTCTAGATGCTTCTCTTGATAGACATATTTAGTATAAATAAGGGTCGAGGATATGAAAACCCTAGCTTGGATATTATTGTAACAGAGCGCTACTCGATTGGAGGTTGCCCCCTCGAAGAGTCCTGTGAACATTGCTTTCTGAATCAAAGTGTTATTTTTGTTGTTGTTCTTATATCATTTCTATGTTATTGTGGAGATTATGATGGATATATTACTGTTATTCTGCCATTTCTAGCATTTTATTTCTATTCTACATATTTATTATATTTGGTATCTTGCAAGTGGTATCAAAGCACTTTCCTTGGCAGAAATTGTGGGAATTTTTTTTTCAGGGTAGAGACGTATTCTGGCGTCTTTAAACCACAAAGATCTGTCGTTACATGCATAAACCCACGGTTGAGGGATTCATACACGCGGTAAATACAAGTGGTTCTTAAGCGCACATATGTTGCCCACCCTTGTAGCCCCTGTTGGTACCCCTTCGAGTGGTAGCGCATCAGACAACACCTGTGTACGAATCAGCCTATATTTCTTAAAGCCCTCTTTAGATAAACCTATCAATCGTCGGACTGCTATAGTGTCACTGAGAACAACACTCGTAAAGATACTCTCTAGTACCTGGGTAGTCGGGTAGTACGGATAAGGGTACGGTCTATCCTCCTTAGTTACTTCCCTAAGATATCGGGCCGAGTACTACTGTTGGACCCCACACATATATCAGAGAGCTATAGCATAGGGAAAACCCTTGTCTGTAGAACCCTTGAATACCTAACCCTTGGGGGAAAAAAACATAAACAAATTAAAAACATACCAGATCTATTTCTGCACAACTATGTTTGATTTGCCAATTAAATACACATCTCTTTCTGGTTAAGCATTTGGGGATTTCATCACTGTAGTATTCTTCAGACCAGAGTATAACTCCGCAGGTGTAAAAATAAAAAAATAAAAAACAAATCACCATTATTTGAGACCTATTCCATTGGATTCATCTCTCTGCCCTTATCACATTCATCCATATCAATTTTCGAAAAAAAAATTGACCTCGCCCGCCCCTTTTCAGTTCACCCATCCTCATGGCCCATACCCGTAGCCAAGACCTGGAAGCTCGCTTCAACACCATGCAATATGGTTTCCTAGAAACCCAAAAAGAAGTGAAACAACTCAGTGTTATTGTTGCGTCCATCAATTCGTCCATCAATGCTACCATAAATACAACCATGCAGTCCTCAATGGAGGAAGTCAAACAAGAACTGACCACCCAGCTTGAATCTATCTTTGCATCACTCTGCACCAAACTAAAGATCCCTACAGATGACCATTTCTCTGAAGCACCTCCAAATAATGAAGGAGAAACTTCCTCCCATTCCCATACCTTTCAATCCCATCACTTTCGATGTGACATACGCCTTCCGCGGGTGGACGTGACCAAATTTGATGGCTTGGACCCCACTGATTGGGTAACCCAAATGGAACATTATTTCTCTTTATATGGCATTACAGATGACTTGGCCAAACTCTGGTATGGTGTTCTCCATCTAGATCAAGAACATTGGCAATGGTGGCAATGGAGAAAAACTTCTCGTCAAGGGTATATTGCTTGGACCCAATTTGCGACTGAGCTTTATGAATGCTTTGACACGAACACCAACCATTTGGTTCATTTGACAAAGTTGAAATAATCTGGAATAGTAGAAGACTTCATAGATGCCTTTGAATGCCTGGCTTTTCAAACTGAGGGCATGACTGATGCTTTCTTTCGAGAGCGTTTTATTAGTGGCGTCAAGGTGGAGATTCAGGCCCATGTTCTCATGGCTCGAACCTCGACTTGGGTGGAGGCTACTAACAGAGATAAATAAGCACAACATGTTGTATTATCTCAAAACCAAAAACCCTCCTTTATCCCTCGCCCTAAACCCGTCACTCCCACTACTCCCTCCGCCCCATTAAAAATCCAAAAATTGACCAGGGCTGAAATGGATGAATGCCAACTCAAAGGCCTTTGTTATAATTGTGATGAAAAATATTTCCCGGGCCACAAGTGTAAGGAACAAAATATTTTCATGGCCATCTCTAAGGACATTTCAGAAGAGGATGTTGAAACTCCCCTTGTGTCTGAGTCACCTGAAATCACTGACATAACCCCTCCCTCAGACCCTCCCGAAGTAGAACCTGTCATTTCCCTCAATTCTCTCACTGGATTTTC
>ML805196.1:150575-180189 GCA_009831015.1 Picea engelmannii | reverse complement strand
AGACCAGAGTATAACTCCGCAGGTGTAAAAATAAAAAAATAAAAAACAAATCACCATTATTTGAGACCTATTCCATTGGATTCATCTCTCTGCCCTTATCACATTCATCCATATCAATTTTCGAAAAAAAAATTGACCTCGCCCGCCCCTTTTCAGTTCACCCATCCTCATGGCCCATACCCGTAGCCAAGACCTGGAAGCTCGCTTCAACACCATGCAATATGGTTTCCTAGAAACCCAAAAAGAAGTGAAACAACTCAGTGTTATTGTTGCGTCCATCAATTCGTCCATCAATGCTACCATAAATACAACCATGCAGTCCTCAATGGAGGAAGTCAAACAAGAACTGACCACCCAGCTTGAATCTATCTTTGCATCACTCTGCACCAAACTAAAGATCCCTACAGATGACCATTTCTCTGAAGCACCTCCAAATAATGAAGGAGAAACTTCCTCCCATTCCCATACCTTTCAATCCCATCACTTTCGATGTGACATACGCCTTCCGCGGGTGGACGTGACCAAATTTGATGGCTTGGACCCCACTGATTGGGTAACCCAAATGGAACATTATTTCTCTTTATATGGCATTACAGATGACTTGGCCAAACTCTGGTATGGTGTTCTCCATCTAGATCAAGAACATTGGCAATGGTGGCAATGGAGAAAAACTTCTCGTCAAGGGTATATTGCTTGGACCCAATTTGCGACTGAGCTTTATGAATGCTTTGACACGAACACCAACCATTTGGTTCATTTGACAAAGTTGAAATAATCTGGAATAGTAGAAGACTTCATAGATGCCTTTGAATGCCTGGCTTTTCAAACTGAGGGCATGACTGATGCTTTCTTTCGAGAGCGTTTTATTAGTGGCGTCAAGGTGGAGATTCAGGCCCATGTTCTCATGGCTCGAACCTCGACTTGGGTGGAGGCTACTAACAGAGATAAATAAGCACAACATGTTGTATTATCTCAAAACCAAAAACCCTCCTTTATCCCTCGCCCTAAACCCGTCACTCCCACTACTCCCTCCGCCCCATTAAAAATCCAAAAATTGACCAGGGCTGAAATGGATGAATGCCAACTCAAAGGCCTTTGTTATAATTGTGATGAAAAATATTTCCCGGGCCACAAGTGTAAGGAACAAAATATTTTCATGGCCATCTCTAAGGACATTTCAGAAGAGGATGTTGAAACTCCCCTTGTGTCTGAGTCACCTGAAATCACTGACATAACCCCTCCCTCAGACCCTCCCGAAGTAGAACCTGTCATTTCCCTCAATTCTCTCACTGGATTTTCTGCTCCCCAAACCCTCAAGTTAATTAGTTACATCAAGCATCGAAAGGTCATCATTCTGGTTGATAGTGGAAGCACCGATAATTTTATTCATCGCCGCATTGCCCAAGAAACTCATTGCTACATCCATGCTGTCAACAATTTCCAAATCATGATTGCTAATGGTGGTTCCATGAAATGTGGAGGGTGTTGTGAAAATGTGTCTCCAAATAAGTGACTACCACCTAAAATCCCATATGTTTGCTATCGACATGGGTGGTTGTGACATTGTGTTGGGTGCAGACTGGCTAAGAACTTTGGGTCCCATCTTCAAGATTTTTAAGGCATTAACCATGCAATTTGACCAGGAAGGCCACAAATATAAATTCCAAGGCATCACTGTTGGTTCACCTAAGGTCATTAGTTCCCATCGCATGGAAAAGATGCTCGAAAAAGCTCATTATGGTGTCATTGCCCAACTGCATTCCATTCAAGCAACAAAAACACCATCGGTGCCGCATGACCTCCAAGCTCTCCTTTCTAAACATCAAATGGTATTTTCCACTCCCCAAGGCCTCCCTCCTTCCCGCAGTGTTCATGATCATTCCATTCCCCTTGTACCCGGAATCCTTCCTCCCAATATCCATCCATATGGCCACCCCTTCTCACAAAAAAATGAAATTGAGAAAATGGTCAAGGAACTCCTTAATGCAGGCGTTATCCACCCTAGTACGAGCCCTTACTCTTCTCCTGTAGTCATGGTCCTGAAGAAAGAAGGTTCTTGGAGAATGTGTCCTGGCTTCCGTGCCCTCAACAAACTGACCATTAAAGATAAATTTCCAATTCCTGTCATTGATGACCTCCTGGATGAATGGAGTGGCGCCCAATTCTTTACTTAACTTGATCTTTGCTCGAGCTATCACCAAATACGTATGAAAGAGGAAGACATTCCTAAGACGGACTTTCGCACTCATGAGGGCCACTATGAGTTTTTGGTCATGCCCTTTGGCTTGTGTAATGCCCCCTCCACCTTCCAAAGCCTCATGAATCATGTCTTCCATCCCTTTCTTCGTCATTTTGTCTTAGTTTTCTTTGATGATATCCTCATCTATATAAAAACCTAGACTGACCATCTTACTCATGTGGATCAAGTTCTCCATCTCCTCTCCCAGCACCAACTTTTCCTGAAACAGTCTAAATGTGCTTTTGGTGCCTCAGAAGTAGAATACTTGGGTCATCTGGTTGGCAAGGATGGCATCAGGGTGGATCCGAAAATGATTGAAGCTATGCAAGATTGGCCGCACCCAAAGACTCTCAAAAGCTTGCATGGATTTCTGGGCTTAACAGGGTATTATCGCAAGTTTGTTAAGAACTACGAAAAGATTGCAGCACCTCTCACTGCTCTACTAAAAAAGAACTCTTTCACTTGGACTCCAGCCACTGCTCAAGCATTTCAAACCTTGAAGATGGCCATGTGCACCACTCTGGTTCTGGCCCTTCTTGATTTCACAAAGACCTTTGTGTTGGAATGTGATGCCTCAGGGAAAGGAATTGGCGTTGTCCTTATGCAAGAGGGTTGACCTTTGGCCTTCACTAGCAAGCAACTGTCTAAAAGGAATCTGGGCAAACTATTTATGAAAAGGAAATTTTGGCTATTCTGCATGTCGTTGAGATATGGCACCCTTATATCTTGGGGAAACGCTTCCAAATCAAGACCGACCATCAAATCCTCAAGTACTTTTTGGAACAACGCATTTCCTCCCAGGAGCAACTAAAATGGGTGACTAAGCTCTTTGGTTATGATTACGAGATCATTTACAATAAGGGCAAAGAAAATGTAGTGGCGGACGCACTGTCCCAAAAATATGAAGAATAAGGATCCCTTTTTTCTCTTTCCTTCATTGTACCCGATTGGCTCCAAGTTGTGCACCAGGAATGGCTTCAAGATCCCAAAAGTTCGCATCTGATCCAACAATTGCAGACCAAGGCTCCGGCTCCCCCAAGGTACTCTTGGCTCGAGGATGAGCTTCGATACAAAGGCCATTTGTATTTAAGTAAACAATCAAAGCTTAAATCCACGGTACTTTCTGAGCTTCATGCTACACCCACAGCGGGGCACTCAGGGTTCACTAAAACATATGATAGAGTCAAACATTCTTTTTTCTGGGATGGTATGAAACAAGACATCCGTAATTTTGTAGTTGAATGTGAGGTGTGTCAATGCAACAAGGGAGAAATAGTCAAATATCTGGGAACACTACAACCGCTTCCGATTCCACCAGCTATTTGGAAGGATATCTCTATGGACTTTATTACTGCCTTACCCAAATCAGGGAATAAATCAGTCATAATGGTGGTTGTGGATTGCCTTTCCAAGTATTCTCATTTTTGCACTCTTCAACACCCATTTACTACATCCATGGTGGCTCAACTTTTCATGGACCAGGTCTTCAAGCTTCATGGCATGCCGCACTCTATTGTTTTTTATCGTGATCCAACTTTCACAAGAAATTTTTGGTAAGAATTGTTTAAGCTCCATGGCACCCAATTGCATCTCAGCACAGCGTATCATCCCCAGACTGATGGTCAAACGAAAGTTGTCAACAAGTGTTTGGAAACATATCTGAGGTGTTTTTCTTCTGAAAAACAACATCAGTGGGCTCAATGGCTACCCCTAGATGAATGGTGGTACAACACTTCATACCATACAACTACTCGCATGACTCCTTTTGAAGCGGTATATGGATAGAATCCACCTTCAATTCTCTCATACTTACCGGGTACCTCGAAGGTCCAGGCAGTTGACCAAACACTTACAGTTCGAGAGGATATTCTTCGTACCCTTAAAGAGAACTTGTTCATGGCACAAAATCGCATGAAGCAACAAGAAGATCAAGGTCGCTCTAAACGTCAATTTGCAGAAGGGGATCAGGTGTTTCTGTGACTGCAACCATACAAGCAAACTTCCCTCAAGGCTGAGCATTGTCAGAAGCTAGCACCCAAATTTTATGGTCCTTATACAGTTCTCAAGTGTGTGGGACAAGTCACATATTAGTTAGCTCTGCCCAGTCAGTCAAAGCTACATCCAGTTTTCCATGTTTCATGCTTAAAGAAGGTGATTGGAACTAGGTGCCAAATTCAAACCAACCTTCCCGAGTTAGCTGAAGAAGGATCCATTTGGCTACAACCAAAAGCAGTTTTGGACCAGCGTGAGCGTCACCTGCGTCAGAGAACGATCAAGGAAGTGCTAGTCCAGTGGAAAGATACGAATCTAGTAGATGCCACTTGGGAACCAACTACCATTCTGCAGCAGTTTCCTCATCTCAAGCCTTGAGGAAAAGGTTGTTTTTAAGGGGGCGGACATGTTAGGGTCCTATAACCTGCACATACATAGATTAATATATTCGGATGTAATAAAGGTCAATATTAATAAGGTCTTTCAATAAAATAGAATAAGGTGGATGTCAGAAGACCTAATAGAAGCTTCCACTTCTAGAAGGATCTTCCTCTAGATGCTTCTCTTGATAGACATATTTAGTATAAATAAGGGTCGAGAGTATGAAAACCCTAGCTTGGAGATTATTGTAACAGAGAGTTTCTCGATTGGAGGTTCCCCCTCGAAGAGGCCTGTGAACATTGCTTTCTGAATCAAAGTGTTATTTTTGTTGTTGTTCTTATATCATTTATGTGTTATTTTGGATATTATGCTGGATATATTACTATTATTCTGCCATTTCTAGCATTTTATTTATGTTCTGCATATTTATTATATCTGGTATCTTGCATAAAATGAGCTACTTTGATGAACCGTGGAATTTACCTTCCCCGTCGGCTTTGTTGGAAGGGGTATGTCACCTTGGCATGGCCATGCCCTTATCCGTTGTTGAGGTTGCATACAATATTTTCCAACAAACCTCAGTCAAACCTGATCTAGCTCCCCCATAGGAGCTAGATCCTGTTCTCGAGCCTATTTGGGCTCAAGAATCTCTCGCTGCTCATGATACTTTGAACTTAGTCTTTCTCTATGATAAGGGATCCTGGAGGAAATGATTGGGCCAGACAAACCTTGTGATGATCTTCATCGTAGATCTTATTTCTTACCCTAGCTCAAGAGAATAGAGGCAGGAGAGTTTGTTACGACCATGAATGGAGATTCCCCTTGTCCCATTAACCCTCTTTCTATGCACAGAATATATGTCGTGGGAAATATGGAAAGTATTGCTAAAACGATTCCTATCAATATCTCCAAAATCCCTGGCCCCATGGAGAATATATTCATTAGAGTGTATTGTTCTTCCGAAGAGATTTAAATCTACACTGAATTGTTTAAAGAATTATGCTACATTTTTTCCTGGTCTTATGAGGAGATGCCAGGCATCGATCCACGTATTGTTGAACATGAAATCACGATTTATATTGATGTTAAATATGTCTGACAGAAGCTTCATCCTATCAATCCTTGCAAAGCAATGGCAATACAGGTTGAAGTAGAGAAAATTATCAAGGTTGTTTTCATCTACCCCATGCAATTGACGGAATGGGTATCGAACCATGTTCTAGTCAACAAGAAGCAATTTACGATCCACGTATGTATGGACTTCCGCGACTTGAACAAATATTTCTCGAAAGACAATTTTCCAACCCCATTTATCGAATAGATCGCTGACGAATGTGTGGGTTGCGAGGCATTTTATTTCATGGATGGTTTTTATGGGTACAATCAAATTCAGATCAAGCCCGAGGACCAACATAAAATGAATTTTATTTATCCTTGGGTTACTTTTGTGTATCGAAAAATGCCTTTTTTCCTAAAGAATGTTATATCTTATTTTCAGTGGGACATGGAATAACTTGATGATATGGCATCACATTATCATAAGATATCTGATCATCACGCCCATTTATGACTAATCTTTGAGAGGTGTTTCTACTATCGGATTCGATTGAATCCAACAAAGTGCAGTTTTTGCATAACATCAAGAGGCTTTCTAGGTTTCATCGTGTCAACAAAAGGGATCATGTTTGATCCTCTAAAGGTTGAGGAAATAGTTCAAATTCCTCCCCCATGCACAATTCCCCGACTTCAGAGTATATAGGGGAAAGAAAAAAAAATCGGCGTTTTGTTGTTAATTATGTCAAGATCACTGAAGGGTTCATGCATCTCTTAAAAAAGGGATTTCCATTTTGTTGGGATGAAGTATCTCAACACTCTTTTGATGCGTTGAAATGTTCTTTGACATCTTCCCCTCTTCTCAATCCTCTTTATTATGGAAAGGATTTATTGTTGTATTTGCCTCCTGCAAAGTCTTCAATTGCATGGTCTTGGTACAAGAAGATGACAAACTCAAAGAGCACATTATCTATTATCTTAGATGAGGCCTAGCTGGACTGGAACTCAACTACTCACATGTTGAGAAACTAACTTTGGAAGTTGTTCATTCTATCCAATGGTTTCGTCACTATATATTTCTTCGCAAGACCATCGTCATAGCCGTCATCAACCCTTTTCAATATTTGTTAATGCGAAGGGTTATTGGTGGAAAGATCAGTCGATGGATAGTCATCCTGCAAGAGTTTGACTTGGATTTTGTTTCGATGAAATCTAAAAAGTCCTTAGTCTTTGCGGAACTAATCTCAGAACTTCTGGTCGAAAGTGGTGATATTTATCCCAAAGATTCAAAAATTAATGAAAATCTATTTTTGATTGCATCTTCGGACCCCTGGTATGGAGATATATTTTTGCATCTTCAAACTTTCAAGTGCCATGCTTCTGATTCGCGCGATGAGCATCGACAAATATGATACCAAGCACAGAACTATTTCATCCTCGATGACACATTGTATCATCGAGGGGTGGATTTCATTCTTTGATGATGTCATACTCACGAAGAAGTAGAGATTATTTTGAACGACTATCACATAGGAGCATGTGGAGGTCATTTGTTTGGGTTGGAAACAACCCAAAACATTCTTCATGTTGGATACTTTTGGCCCTCTTTAATCAAGGATTGTGTTGAGGCGGTCAAGAAGTATCACCCGTGTCATATCTTCTCTCAAAATATGTAGGCACACCCATCTCTTATGTTCCTGGTTATTATCGTTGGCCCCTTCACCAAGTGGGGGATTGATTTCACTACACGCCACCCAGCTTCATCTATGGGGCATCACTATATCATCGTAGTAGTAGACTACTTTAATAAGTGGTTCGAAGCTATGTCGATGTTTCGCAATGACGGGGAAACTATATCCGTGCTTGTTTTCAACCAGATAGTAGCTCGGTTTGAAATCCTGAAAGAGATTGTCACTGACTATGGCAGTCACTTCCAGAAAAAAATGATGATTGAATTAACATCAAAGCTTGGGTTTAAATAGGAACATTTGTCACCCTATTACCCGCAAGCGAATGGTTAGGTTGAATATGTGAATAAGTCTCTCAAGCCTATTCTTTAGCGAATGATTAATTTAGCCAAGTCAAATTGGCATTTGATGTTATATTCGACACTTTGGGCTTATCAAACTTCTCTAAAGACTGCTACCGGTTTTTCACCTTTTCAACTCATCTACGGGTTGGAGGTGGTCTTTCCCAATGAATTTCAAATCCCTTCTCTAAAGTTGGAAGTGGAACTATTTCCTGACACTACACCGCTTGAATGTTAATATGATCAGTCTGTCTGCCTTCGTATTTTCTCCAAAGGAGATCGTTTCCTAATCTACGACCAAGAAAAAGATCCCTTGGGGGTAGGCAAGTTTAAACCCATGTGTTTCATACCCTTCATTATGAAATAAGTCTTAGAAAAGGGTGCTTATTGTCTGGTTGATTTCAATGGTAATGCCTTAGTGGAGTCTATAAATTGTCTCTACCTTAAAAATTATTACACTTAGGTCGGTTTCCTAAGCGCAACTTCTTGTATATATGTATAATTTTTTATACATTCTTTTATTTTTTGTTTTGTGGGCATGTAGTCATTTATGTTTTCTTTTCACCGTGGCAGATTTCAACTGAATATAAAGTCTACGTTGGATTCACGGATGACGCTAGCCGACACACTCGAAGGCTTGCTTGTACATCTTGGGTGATTTTTTCACCTGGTGGTCAGTTGCTATATTCTGGAGGTATTTGTCTAGGAAAAGAAACCAATAACGTTGTCGAGTACACTGCAGTGATAGAATTACTATGCAATTCCTTGTCACATGGTATTTCTCGCCTCTGGGTTTATATATATGCTCGACTGGTCATGTCCCAGTTAAATGGGGTATACCGTGTTTACGATCCCACTCTTCACCGACAATTCCTTAGGGTACATCTCTTAGAATGATTTTTTGATTATATTACTTATATTCATGTTCCTAGGAGATCTAACCAAATAATTGATGCATTAGCTAATCAAGTATTATATTGGCATGTTGTTCACATGTAAAAGTAAAACACACACATACACATGTAAATAAATTTGTAATATATATATATATATATATCCAAAAAATATTTTCATGGCTACAAAGTGGGCATTAAAGCCTAAAAAATAGTCGTTATACATCATTGGGCCTAAGCCCTCAATACATAGTACAAAAAGTTCCCTCGGCACATGTATGGTCCAATAATCTAAGATCTAGGCCTATTGGCCCTGCTATAGTGAACTACGATGTTCACAAGATGGTGGAATAACTAGACCCAAATCCTGGGTACCTCTACTACATGTGGTTGCATAGCTGGGGGAAGATCCTCAATCTCCGCCATGGGTACCGCACAAGTGAGAGCTGTAAGGTTTCTCTCTACTCAACGTAGCACTCTCTCAACCTCTTCATCTAGGGGTCCTCCTGTAGCTGTGAGTCCTCCTGATCCTTTTGTTCTGGCCTATGGTCATGGACGATGCCTAGTCTTGGTGAAGTCAATTGGTCGAACTAGTCCCACATATGTATATAAAAAATCTTTGAGTTAATACTCTGACATTAATATAAAAAGGATAATATGTAAAAATTCAAAAAATTAATAAACTTTAAAAGAAATGTTTTACCTATGTCACTGTTCTCCTCGTCAGGGAGGCACGGGAATGTCAGGATCCCTCAGGAAACTGATTCCTACATATGGATAATCCTCAATCAAAGGAAACTGACGTTCCCACCAATGAAAAAATTTGTCATCAAAAGCCTCTTGGGTTCCTCCTCCACCTTGTCTAGGAAACAAAATTACCCACCTGCACAATGGTGGAAAGGAGGCAATATTCCCTCGTACTATATCCCTCGGGCTAAGACAAGGCACCCTATCAAAGAAGAAATAGAACAATATTTTACCAAACCTGAAGTTCTTGTTTGTCTTCCTGCGACAATCTGTGAGTTTTTTCTTCATGCATGTCAGCATGGTAGTACTCTGGTAAAACATGGTGACCTCCAAACACTGAACAAAACAATGCATATGTGCATGAGAAATATGATGGAATGTTGCAGATCTCGTGATCTTCCCAATCATAAAAAGTACAATGTGAAGGTGGAGACTGGTGATCTTGTGTATCCGCAACTGAGAATATACTTTCTCGATACCATGCTCGTAGTACATCCCTATGTAGTCCTCAATGTTGCATGACCCTGAAGGTAAGGTCCTCAGATTGACCGGTTTCCCTCTCCTAGAGAGGTCGGTCAAGAAGTAGATATCCTCCACCATTGGGTTCAGTTACTGACCCTCTAGCATGAACGCCTCTGCATCAGGGTGCCAATATTTTACCAAAGCATTTAGAAACCTCGTTTGTGTCTTCATGAATGGACCCTGAAAGAATTTCCATATGCCACATTTTTTTAGCATAGGAATGGCCCCAGTATCCTCCTCAACCAAGACATCAAGTTCCTCATGTTTCCTTTCTATCCAGTGCTCATACGTCTTATCATACAAAAAATGGAGATGTTTTAGTTTTTGTTGTTTCTCTTTTGAGTATTAAAGGAGGTGTACGCAGGCACCCTTTAAGATAATCATTTATGTACATGATAAGAGTATTACTTTTCCTATGTGCATACGTGGGATGAGCATGGATATCCATTGTACACATAGATGCGACCCTTTTACAAGGGTGTGTGTCTCCCAAACATGAAATTAAACTTAAAAAGATGAATTAAAATGACTTTTCCTGCATTCTGCATTCTGCATATTGTTGACTTTTCCACTTTTCCATATGATCGATCCCACCGAAGTGTGACATGGAACCTTCTCAAATGATTTAGAAGTGTCTTAATTAAGTGGCATATCCTACCTCTACATGGATTCCCTAGGTAGATCCTTTGTTGCATTTTGGCATCCATGCTGTGAGTTTTATCCATAGTCTTGGGAGTCCTTGTTAGTCCCTCCATGATTACATATTGAAGACTCATTCTTCTTTATAGTCGTCATTCTTTGTTTTTCCCACGGGACTCCCTAAGATCATGGTTTGTTGTCTTTCAAGCTTGCTTAAACTTTTAAAGCAATATCTAGCGAGAGTTCATTTATTCTTTTCAGCCTCATCTATATTACTTGAGAAAAGAAGCCCCCTGGAATCTTCTTTAATCCCTTTTCAAGCTCTCTAAAAATGAAAATATTGTTGAGTGATCTTGTTTCCCTTCATGCTTGCCAAACTAAAATTTGAAGGCACATTTGTTCGATGGTAGTTTGCCCCTTTTTTGGTCCAGACAACTAATTTTACGAATAAAGGTATACCCTAGGAAATTCGTTTTGCTAGGAGAGTATTCTCAGGCATAAGTTTAACCATTTTTCGGGCCCGAGGGACTAATTTTTTTAAAAAGGAACATTCTCCTTGGTTTTGTTTTATCTCTTTTTTGGGCCTTGGATATTACTTACGAAAAAGGAACCCCCTCGAAGTCCATAGTTAAATCTCTTTTCAGACTCCCTAAATACGAAAAGTTTGTCGAGTGACCTTGTTCCTTTTACACTCATTAATTGGTCTAGAAAAGAATATCTATTTGGCATAAGTTTAAAATTTTTTCCGGCCAATAGATTCTCCAGGAAAAAGGTATGCCTTGGGAGACTTTCTCACCGGGAGAGTTCTCCTAAGTTATATTTTATACTTTTTCGGGCTAAGGAGATGAAACTCAGAAAAAGGTTACGATTCCATAGTTAATCTCTTTTCAGACTCCTTAAAATTGAAAATATATCCAAGTGATATTGTCTAAATCACACTCGTTAAAATGGTTTTGAAGACACGTCTTTTCGGTATAATTTTAACCCTTTTTCGAACCGACTGGACTAGTTATGAAAAAGGAACTCCCTGTAGCCTTCTTTTAGCATTTTTTCAAACTCTTTAAACATAAAAAAACCACTGAGATTACCTTCTCTGGGCTTGTAAAAATTCACATGGAAGGAGTATTATTGTGTCTTGCTTAATCACATTTATTTTCTCATCCTTACGTCATTGGCTTAATTATGGCTCCATGTTTCTCTCAACTGAACCTTCAAAGAATTTCTTATTGAAAGCCTTGCAACACTTTTTTCCTTTACGATATGACACCTTGAACCATGGAGGAATTTTCTCTAGTATCCTTGTCCTGCACATGTCTCCTTGCACTGAGAATCAATATGTTCCATGCGCTTGGAACTAGTTTGCTTGCCCATGACACTCATTCCTCCTTTGTAAAGTAACATTATTTTATTCTTTTTCAAGCTCGTTAAAAATTTGAAAATGACAAAAAAATTAAATATTACAAAAAGAGGGGACAAAATATGCATTCTCTTTTTTCGGAAGCAAGATAGTCGCCCTTGGAAAAAGCACATCCTTCCATTTTCTCTCCAAGCATTGGGATCTAGTAAGACCTTAAGAATTTGTTCTCGCTACATAGATTTGTGTCCTCCTCCATTTGGTTACTCTTCCAAACATATGGAGAGTTTGTGGTGCCTCATGTACCACAGACTTATGTCAATATTACGCTACCTGAGTCTGATTATTTTTGTTCTTTTTTCAAAGGGAAGTTTTATCCAACCTGATTCGACCATTCTGCAGTTTTTCTCTTGACTTTCATGAGTCATCCATCCCAAGCGTCCAATCAAGTTTGTATTCAAAATCGATGAAGTTTTTATCCTAATGATTGAGATCCTCCAGTATTTTCCTGACACCATGTTGAATACCTCTTAGTAGTGATTCTTACACTCATATTGTACTCCTACCTGAGATTTTGAAGATCTTGAAGTTGTTTCTCGAGCTATGAAGTCCTCATCTCCAGCCACATGTGTCAATGATTCTTGAAGATGCTATATTGTTCTTAAATATCATCAAAAGATTTTGAGATGTATATCCGTTTTGTATTTCTCATGGCTAGACATTAAATGGACATTTCTATGAGATGGATCTGCAATGTACTTGATTGGAATCCATTATTAGTTCATCCTGAGCATGGGTATGCCCACCTTGAAGAGATTATCATTGTTTTGTAGATGGCATGCTCTCGAACTCTAGTCTCGGAATCCCTTGACTTTGTGCCTTCCCAGTGGTAAAGATATTGTAATGTATTTCATCCATCGGTTTCTCTTATGACCTCACACATTAGGTGGAATTTTTTATAGCCCGAAAATTCCCTACCTATGCATACATAGAATTGGTCTTTCCACTTACACAATTTTCCAAATTATTGTTGAGGATCCTTCTTAAAAAAACATTTTTTGGAACATGTATGTGCCCTTCTAAACTACATCCTTTGCACACCTTCTCTCTACATACTAGTTATCCCACATACATATGTGAGTTTCATGCTAGACATCCCGCATTTACCTCCAAAAGTTGCAAAAATATATATAATTGCAAGGAATCCAATGCATTTTATGAGCTATCGATGGTTTCCCAACCATTTTACCCATTGGAGCTCGTCCCCAAACTGAATAAACATATTTTTCTCATATAAAAAGAGGTATTTGGGTCCCATTTACAACATCAAGCAAGAGAACAAGTAAACTCTACCAAAATCTTGTTGGCCCTCGACCAATTTTTGGGGAAACTTTGGTCAGTTTTGGAGGTTTTGGCCCACTTTTGGACTTCGACACATTGGTAAAAGTAGGAGCACACAGGCGGAGCTGAGATCATGTATCTCACCTATTTTGAGGGCTATGTGGACCTAATAAGCGGTCCTTTGGGTTTTGTAACAGTTTTATGGGATGTCGGCCCATGGGTTTTCCCCATGTTTAGGTCTTATTGTAAGATTTTGTAAAGTATAAATAAGAGGAATGTATTGTAGAAGCGATAGTAGTTCTATGTGCGAAGGAGTGTATCAGGTCAAGGCTTTTTTCTTGACTTTGATTTTGTAGACTATGCTTAGTGCTTGGGATGATCAGTGTGGAGTAGGTGCTAAGTGTCGTGATAAGAGATTTTGTCTCTGTGAATTTGACCTATTTTTGGAAGGTAAAGAAGGAGGATCTAGTGCTTAGTGTGCAGATCTCATGTCTTGTGTGAAGTTCAACTATGTGGCTTAGTGCACAGGATTTACTCGATGTAAAATTTTGGTGAATAATAAAGAGGCGAAGCAGTTTGTGGATGTAGCCCCACCCTGGGGTAAACCATGTATATTTGGTGTCTCATGGTTTCCTTTGTGCAGTTTCATTTATGTTATGCATTTCCTTAGTGCTTTGATTATGATGTGTAATGAATATATATTTTGTTTCTTAAGTACTTTACTTATGTTAAAGGGTAAATGAATGCTAGACTTAATTCACAGTGATAAGTGCTAACTGTTTAGGGTGAATAATCACTTGTTGTTACTGCGCTTATTTGTCTTTGATTATGCTCTGCGATGTTATTGAGGTTAATAAACTAATGCATGTTCACTTCCTAAGCGTTAAAAAAATATTTTGTGAAGTTCTCTTATCACATAATCGTGTCCTAGCATGGTTACAGACACCCGGGTCCTGTAATCCCCCCTACTTCTACCTCGGGTGAGAATTCACTTGCTTCGCAGGTGTTTCCGAAAGGGCCAGTAGTTGGGGTTTTGTTGGTGTGTTGTTAAGCATTGAACCCTAGGTCTGCCCCTGGTTCCATTGTCGGGACATGAAACTGTGATTATTGGGAACTGAAGTAAAGAAAACAAAAATCTATGTGCATAGGTCTGTTGCTGAAGTGCGCAGTACTCTACTTGAATTGCGAATCTTTGTGCCAAGAAAGTAAGTTGATCTAAAGAAAAGAGGTAAGATTCTAAAAGAGGTAAGCTTTGTGCTTTCGTAAGAGAAAGATAAGTTAAAAGTTGTGTTTTGAAAGCATGAATTTAAGTATGTTTAATAGATTTTGTCCTAGTCTGAAGGCTAGGGCGCAGTTGAAAAAAAGAGTTGATTTGAGTAAATTTAATGGAAATTAATAAATATATGTTATTCATATGCATAAAACGAGTTTTTGGACTGATAAGTGGATGCAGGAACCTAGAATTGTTTTTTGCAGATTGTAGGTCCAGCACTATGATCCTAGGGGAAGTGTGCAGTACAGAAAAGATTGGGGAACATTTAAGAGAAAAAAGAGGATTGACTTTGTGTTATAATTGCAGAAGGCCAGGACATCTTGCTAAGGAATTCCCTGGGGTATTCCCTATATGTCTTTCTTGTAAGGTTGTTGGTCATATGGTTGAGGATTGTCCAAGGATTATTGCTAAAGTTGAAAGGAGGGACATAAGACAAGAAAATTATGAAAAGAGTCAAGAGACTAAGGATATGTTAGAAAGTCATAAAGAAAAAAGGTCAGAGGAAGTTCAGACTATGTTATTACAGTTAGAAGAAATGATGGATGTTCATAAATATGTCAGTTTACCAGAAAGACTAAAATCAAAACAATGAATAAGTGAAATAATAAAAGACTTCGACATAGACTGTATAGCCTTCGATGAAGAAACACAAGTGAATATTATAATAGAAGAAACTTGGGAAGTTTTGGGAAAACCTATTGTGGTACCTTCTTTAGGAAGGATGGGCTTGTTTAAGGGAAAGATGATAACTTTATGTGGAAGAGTAACTATTCTACCTATTATTGTTCATGGAACATCGACTGAAGAAGAAATTGAATTCATTAGGTTTGTTGAGGAAAATGCCCCTTTCCCACTTTTGTTAGGTAAGACTTAGATTGAGAAGGATTAGATCAGAAGGAAAGCAGAGGAAGAAGATACAGAAAAGAAAAAGAAATAATTAATGGATCTCATAGCCAGGAAAATAGACCAACTAAGAGAAGAACGAGAGGATAAGTTGAAGCAATAGAGCAAAGTAACAATGCAGGAGGGATAGAAAGCAAAAGAATTAGCTATCAAGATTAAAATAATGAAATAAGGATTGAAGGACCTATATATCAAAGAGAGAAGTGTTCCCACTCAAGAAGTGTTAAGAAAAGGGATATTAAATTCATAACCTTTGAGGGTACCTCAACAGTGCGAAGCCACTACGCTAGGGGAAGATAAGAGTAAAAATGGAAAGAGGATTCCAGAAACAGTTAAAGAGACTCATATAGCAGGAAATAAGGAAAGGAAGCTCAATAAAAAGAAGGATAAGTTTGAAAATATACAAGAAGTTAAGGAAACCAGATGGAAGACTTCGAATACCGGAACCTCACAGGAGGCAAGTTCGTAGGGTTTGAACCTTGCTAGAACAATAGGTCTGCGCAAATTTGGACTTCTCCCTGGCGAAGTTATATAGTCGTTGGAGGCACCCCGACTGTTAGAATGACGCTCCAGAATGGTTAGGAAATACATTTATGGGTTTATAGATTTCTTTTGGATGTTGAGACAGGGCCATAATGGCTAGATTTACATTAATGGAAGCATTTAACTCTAGATCTTGTCCATCGGAAGATCTGTCACGCCGCTCCGCTTATTTAACTCATCAATCATGGTGCTGGGACCACTTTTTTCTACCCTCAACTGACTGATCTAAGTCAAGAACTGTACAAGTATCGAACTGTGTTTCTTGTCGTTATCTTAAAGCATACCCCACTTGTCTATTTATCTATCCATTGTCTGTTAAAAGATAGAATGTCGGGCGGACTCAACGACTTTGAGAAGTCTGTCGAGGAAGTTCTTAGGGAACTCATGGCTGACAGACCTGTATCTAAAGGTATCCAAGCATCGTTGACTAGGGGACTGCAAGATTCCCCTTTGAACATATGTTGTTCCACCGTAACTAAACAAAGAAGCAAGCACCGCAGTGATCTAGCTAACACGAAGCAGATCCAATCGATCCTGCCTAAGTATATTCTGCCTCTGGCTGGCATCGTTAACAGTGACAGTATCCCTCGTTATTTCGAGTACTCTGTGTTCACTGCGTACATTCCGAAAGTAATTCACATAGTAGATATTCAATTAGGGAAGATCCCACTATTGAAGCACAATGATTTCAACTTAGGAGACCAGAAGAACTATGCCACGCTAGCTCCTCACTATTATTTATTGAAGAAAAATGGAATGCCTCACTGAGGATCTAGAGTTAAAGAAGCTAGAGGCTCAGTTACAGAAGGCACAGCAGCAAGCATTTTCATTGCAGGCACAAATGAAGTTGCTCACAACTTTGGAAAGGATGAAGAGATCCCATGAATAGTGGACAATACAACAGCAGATCATTTCCCTCTAGGGTAAGGTGATGCAAGTAACACAGAAGTTACAACATGTGCATGACGAAGCTTGCAAGGTGTTCGAGGAGATCGATGGCCAGGGTTCACAGTTATATCAAGTAGTTGCAGTAGTAGAACAATGCTTGGAAGGGCCTGTTATAGAGTAGACAATCCAGGAGCTCATTGAGCAGGAGGCTCAAGCAAGGAAGCAAGTCGAGGCAGCTCGAGTTAAGATCAAGGATTTCGAAGCAGCATTTTCTGGACTTGAGTGACTCAGGATGAGTCACAAGTGAGTTTTGGGGGCATGTTGGCCCTTGACCAAGTTTTGGGGAAACTTTTGTTAGTTTTGGAGGTTTTGGACCACTTTTGGACTTCGACATGTTGGTCAAAGTACGAGCGCCCAAGAGGATCTGAGATCGCATATATCACCTATTTTGAGGGCTATGTGGACCTAGTAAGGGGTCCTCTGGGTTTTGTAACGAGTTTATGGGATTTTGGCCCATCTGTTTTCCCCATGTTTAGGCCTTATTGTAAGATTTTGTAAAGTATAAATAAGAGGAATGTATTGTAGAAGCAATAGTAGTTATGTGTGTGAAGGAGTGTATGTGGTCAAGGCTTTGTGCTCGACTGTGATTTTGTAGACTGTGCTTAGTGCTTGGGATGCTCAGTATGGATCAGGTGCTAAGTGTCGTGATAAGAGATTTTGGCTCTGTGAATTTGACCTATTTTTGGAAGGTAAAGAAGGAGGATCTAATGCTTAGTGCACAGATCTCCTGTCTTGTGCGAAGTTCGACTCTGTGGCTTAGTTCACAAGAGTGACTGGATGTAATATTTTGGTGAATAATAAAGAGGCAAAGCGGTTTGTGGACATAACCCCACCCTGGAGTGAACAACGTATATCTGGTGTCTCATGGTTTGCTTTGTGCAGTGTCATTTCTGCTATGCATTTTCTTAGTGCTTTGATTATGATGTGTAATGAATATGTATTTTGTTGCTTAAGTACTTTGCTTATGTTAAAGGGTAAATGAATGCTAGACTTAACTCACAGTGCTAAGTGTTAAGTGTTCAGTGTGCATAATCACTTGTTGTTACTGTTTTTATATGTCTTTTATTATGCTCTGCAGTGTTAATGAGGTTAATAAACTAATTCATTTTCACTTCCTAAGCATTAAAAAAATATTTTGTGAAGTGCTCTTAACACAGAATTGTGTCCCAACCTGGTTATAGACACCTACATCATGTAAACCCCCCTGTTTCTACCTTGATTGGGGCATTGCCTGCTTCGCAGGTGTTTTCGAAAGGGCCAGTAGTCGAGGTTTTGTTGGTGCGTTGTTAAGTTTTGAACCCTAGGTCTGCCACTATTCCAACAAATTCTTTCCCCTTCTAGCCCATGTTTTGCATCCCTTTATGAGATTTGGCCTCAACATTCTCCCTCCATCCCTTTCTCCTTATACAACCCTTTCCCTTTTCCAAAAGAGATTAGTTGGTTGTGAGAGTCAAGCATGGGAATGATGCACTTGGAGCAGCAATAAGAGGAGCTCAAATCTGGTTCACAGAGCATATTCCGATAAAAAGGTTGTAATCTTTCTGATCTTCATATTGAATAAAAGAGTTATTTCCTGTCCCAATACATTGTGTCTTTATGCTTTGATTAATTAATGTGTTTATGTATATATCTAAATATTGAAAGTAATAAGTAGAGATTTTATATTTGTAGCATTGTTTGCCTAAGTGTTATTGCAGGTCATATTTGGGAGGAGACCCATAATCTAGGAAGCTACAAAGGTGAAAACGGTCTACACCGGACATTACGATCAAAGGTACACCTACTGGTATTCTTTCCTCTCTCTTGTCTTTCAGTTTATATATTTTTGGGATAGCTTAGGAATAGGATTGTCTTTTAAGGGAAGTCAGTGCTCTTCTTGTACCTCGACCCAGTATATTAATAGGGGAATTTTCCCTGCTATAAAGGTTTTACATACAAACAAAGAGAAGAAATGGCCTACTTGGATGACTAATTGATATTGTTGGGAGAAGAAGAAACATAATATTTCTACAGAAGGTGGCAGTCCTTGCTTCATAGCTTGCAGATTAGAGAGCCTAATTCTCCCAATACCTTGAAACTTTCCCTCTTAAGGACACCTTGGTACAAAGAGACCCTAAGAAAGATGAAAAAAAATTGATTAGGATGAGGTTGAATCCCCCGCTCCTTATTCTTGTAGCACCTGTGGTTGACCTCAACTCCAGAAAAGAAGAAGATGAGTGGGCCAATATAATGAAAGACAAAGGATATCTTGAGTCGCTGGCCATCACAATATATTTGGCATGGGACATGAAGTAGGAATTCATTGAAAAAAAATCTAATGAATAGCAACAAGATGTTGGATAAAAACATAAAGGAACATAACAGCCACCTAGTAGTGGACATGAACCTAGTGGACAACAAAAAAAACAATAAGAATAGAGAGACCAAGTTTTGTTGCACAACGAGCGTGCAAAAGTTTCAGTTAGGGGGTAATGATGAGACCAATCATTTCCAATATCAAAGGCTCATAATAGGCACATTTTTATAACATAATATGATTGAATACTTGTTTTTTACCATATTTAATAGTAAGTCATGAATATTTTTGCATGTTTCTTTGGGAATGAATTTTGAGGTGGAATTTTGTGTATATCATACATTTTTTCTCTAATATATATGCCAAAGGATGTGTGTATCATAAAGTACGTCGAACCCTATGAACCAAGGGATCCAAAAGGGCATTGACTCCTATAACCAAGGTATTTTTTCTCCCTAAGAGCACTTTCAGCCGAGAATCAAGGGACCTTGTCCCCACCTACATTTAGATTTCTCTTTGTTAATTAATATCCACTCCTAAGCATCAAAAGTTCAAGATCCATATGGGATTGACTGACATCCCATATTTCCCCATTTTTATCCTCAACTCAGGAAAAGAGTTCGATTTCTCAAGATTATATATAGACCTCTAGACTAGGGAGAAGAAATATAGATTTATGATAATATTGTATTAAGTGTTTTCTCTGAAGAATTTTGTTGGAGAATTATAACATTATTTCTCTTGATGTTCTATTGATATTGATGGAATAAAGATGGTATTGTTTTCATTCTATTAGATTTTTCTCAAGGTTCCTTTTGCTTCTTGGGTAGGGCCCACTCAAGAGGGCTCAAGGACCCTATTCCAATTTCTCTAGTTCTTTGCATGTTAATTAGTGATTATTTAGCATTTCATTCTCTTTTGAAGATTAATATAGTTTTGCATGTTTAGTTCTGGTTTCTGTCAATTTTTCATTAACTAGTTAGTTTTAGTAGGTATCTTGTAGAAACATTCAACAACCTATTGAAACACTCTTGGGTGTCCTCTCAAGGCCAAGAACATCATATCTATTCGATTTTATTTTAGTCTAGCTTTTTTGATGCTTCAAAAGACTCATACTATGTTTCCAAGCTTCTTTTTGGATTTCTGTAGTAGTTTCTTGTAGGACTGTTACAGTTCTTGTAGAAACTATACAATGCCTATAGAAATTGCACAGCTCCTAAAGACATTGTACAGTGCCTATAGAAACTGTACAGTTATTGCAGAAACTTCCTGTAGGACTATTTTAGCTCCAAATTCCAATTTATATTAATCTTATTTTCATGAAAATAGAAACAAACAATAAAGATACATATTGTTTGCTTTTGATCAAAAGGTTAGACATAAAGTAGCTCATTTAGTCCATGCATTAGTTTAACTTATTTAATTACAACTTTCCACCATACACTAGAAAGAATTCGTATTTTTCATTCAGTTTGGTTGTCATGGTTTAGTATGCTTTATTTCATTCCATTAGACTAAATTCATTTTTTTCATTCTAGATTAATTGTTCTTCCAATTTTGTGTGCTTTTCATTCAAACAATAGTTTAAATATTCTTTCTTTCATTTCAATTTCCTACACTATTTCATGCATTTCAACCCTTAATCAATCTCAGACCTATACTATTGTCAGTGCATACTACATATACATTTCACAACAACTCTCAAGTTTGTATGAACCTCGAGTTGACAGATTAAAGTAATAATCCAAGGATGCAGTAACATTATTCCTGCTATTCCCAGGTCCATCTGGTAGTATTTAGGACTTCTTTATTTCATTTTCATTTTGTTTCATTCTGCTTATGGTGCTTCTTCTTGATTGGAATATTTCGATAGAATATTGATCTACATTGGGTTCACATTGCTTATTTTTGTATATTTTGGAGGTATTCCCATAAGAGGCTAAGATGTCAAGCATGTGGGAATATTCATTGACACCACATTAGCCCTTTGTTTTAGTGAAATCGGCACCAAAGTGAGGCCAGGCCCTCGTGGTAAAGTTGATAGGATTTGTGGGTTTGCGTTGGGTCTTCACACCCATATAGAAATCCTAATTTGATGTTTAATTGTGGATGGGATTCTATGATGACCCCTAAGGATTGTATATTAAGGAGAGAGGTCATTGTGACATTTCATATTTTGTAGATCATTGTGGAAGAATGGATTTATCATAAGTGAGTATGCACTTGTGTTAGGTGGCTTGGTGTTTTCAGCAAAGGGAAATTTGCATGGTGGAAAATCTGGCCTAGGGTTTAGGAATCTCTATTTTCTTTTCTTGGCAGGGAAAATCACACCACACATGTGGGAGAGAGAAGCAGCCATAGGAGGAAGAAACTGTATGAGTGTAGCAAGTCGTATAGAAGTGTTTGTACAAGTTTGCATGCATGTATGTGGGTTTCAGTGGGAACAATTGTGTACGTATGTGGGTTGCAGTGGGAACAATCACGTATGTATGTGGGTTGCAGTGGGAATAGTAATGTACATTCATACAAATATTCGTGTGTAGGTGCAGGTCTGTATAGGGATGAAATTTGATGTCGGCATGTCATACAAGTGGTATGCAGTGATTATGAGAATCTTTTTTTGGGCCTAAGGGACTTATTCACCTCCCTTGATATTGTTTATATATTGAGAACCATTCTTGATGCTCAAGACCTGATTCACTATGACCATATCCCTCTTGTAGGCTAAAGATACCCTTCAAGGGTATCATATGGTAGTTCAAGGATTCATTCATTCCACTTGACCCTAAGAAGCTATGTTTAGGGCCTAATAATGTTGTTTCCCTCCCCCAACCATGGTCAATGGAATAATTTTATTATATGTTCAATGGAATAATTTTATTATCTCTACCATGGTTGATGCCCTGATGTTGGAGATATTAAACACTCACTTAGGTAATTATTTTCCTAAGGTTGATAGTCCAATGTTGAGAATGATTTCTTAGATGAGAATATTCTCTTTAGAGAATATTCCCCAACACAATAGGGCATTCCTCTTCAGTTCAGATTTAGTTACACTCATTTGGACTAGTGCAAGTCAATCATGCATGGAAACCTCGGTTTTATCGCCAACAATTTCATATTTTTCTGTAACTTCTACACGTGTGACTCAGTTAACCAATGATTGCATGGATCGGTTAACTAGGAATATGTGCCATATTACTTCAAATTATGTTAGTGATTGTCTAAATCTCTCTAGATCACTACTATGGTGCATTTGAGTGTGGAATACATTGAATACAATTATATTGACTCTTCTCTCTCATCTCTTCTCTCCTTCTCTCAATTTGCAAGCTTTGTGCAAATTGTTGTTATCTAGATTCTCTATTTAGTTTTCCCCACAATTCTACACCTTATACCCATCTATAGTGAAAAAAACATATTAATGGCACATATATCCAACTTCTATGCTAAAGTCCCCCTCATGATGGCTTGTGTCATGATTTTTAGGTTTTGTCGATAGTACTTGATCCTAGGAAATTTCAGTTAGGGATTAAGGCCCTTATTTCCCCATTTGAATATGTTTATTCCTTAAGACCCATTTCAAATGCACAAAACCTACTCAAGGTTCTCATATCCCACTTAGAGGTCTGGAGAGAACCCCTACAAAGGAATCAAGTGTTGGCTCAAGGACCTTTTCAAGGCTCTTGAGCTTAAGAATATTCAATAATATATCGTGGCACTTCGTTTCCTTGTTAGGATATTTAGACACTTAGGAGTTAGTTAAGATCTACTTGGTCTAATGTGTCATTAGGTAAAAGTGTGTTTCTTAGTGTGTTTCTTTAGTATGCATTAGTATTCAGTTGTAATTAGGAAATCTGACGGTCACGATATGTTCCCGACATATAGTTATCGGATAGTTCATACTCTCCTCGATCTTAACGACCATTGATCCATGGCTTAACACCCAATTCGTCCATGATCTCTATTTAAAGAGAATGGAGGGTCATTTGTTGATGATAGATTGTGAGAAACTCTCTTGTAAAATATCTTTGTAATCATTTTCTTTTGCATTAATAAACTGCTCCAAGTGGTCTTGTTGGTTGGGGTCATGGATGTTTCCCCATAGGGGTTTTACCACATGAAAACATCGGTGTGTTGATATTTGATCTGGTTATGTGAGTGGTTACTAAAGGTGTTGATCCTCTGTTGGAATACCTGTGTTTTCGAACATGGTATCGGATCATGTTTGAAGACCCGCTCTTGTTGTAGATCGAGATCGTGAAGTTGGTTTCCTCATCTGCATTTTCTATCATTTTCGTACATTTATGGGATGAGAGGATTGTTTCCATTGCATTCGGAGTGCTTGTTTCAGTTAGGAACACTTTTTGTTTCACTCGAAAAGGTTTATGTTTTCCCAAGATACGACCATTTCGGTTAGATCTCGAGGTATAAAGCCTGAATACGCATTTTTTAAATTTTTCTAGAGTATCATTTTGATTTTATTTCGGTTTTGTATTATTTATTTCTGGATTGCTACTCTTTTAGATCTACATATGCTCTTTTCCCCGCGCCCTGTGCGATCTCAGAAAATAAGAAACAGATAGGAAAAGGTGCATCTTCCAAGTAAGCTAACTGAGATCTAACCCTTGTTGTCTTCGATAAGCGAAAAAAATTTCTTGTGTGAAAAGAGTTTTTTTTAGCATGCTTTCCAAGGCCGACAACAACAACAACAATCCTCTTCCTAAAAAATACAATATGTTTTTCTAGACCATTTGGTTAAAATTTTCTATATTAAGTAAGAGGTCTTGAGTTCAAGTCTCTCTTTTGTTACTTTTTTTTGAAAACGTTCATGCTCAAATTGTAAAGTGTATTTCACTTCAAGTATAAAAGTGAATCACTATAAGTAGCTTTAATATTTTATTTTAGAGTTATTTATTTTGCATGGAGATTTTCTTTTATAAAGTAACTTCATTTTAAAAGTGATCCCCACTTCTCTTTATAAAAGTGGGTCACTTCATAAAGCAACTTACACTATCACGTGGTCCTTTGTTTACCGTTTATGCATTTTTTTAAAAGGGCATAACTCTCACATATGAAGTATGTTTTTAGTGCCGTGTTTTTTAAAACCACACAACTCTTCGAGATATTTCCATCCACATCATCAGTTTTAGTTTTTAAATCCATATTATCTGCATATTTAATATGACTTCTACAAGTAATCTCTTTCTTACTAGCACTAACTACTTCCAATGGAAATCTCATATGGAAGATTTATTAAGAAGTAAAGGCTTGTACTGGATTACCTTGGGAAAGGAAAAAGAACCCAATGATGATGATAATAAAGTCAAATGGGATAATAGGAGTGATGAAGCACGTGGACTAATCGTAATGTCCATCTCTCCTGATTTAAGGTTCCACCTTAAAGAAATTGATTACCCCAATGAAGCTTGGGAAAAGATTGAATCTATGTTTGGTCAACTCAATATTATTTGAGCACAATAGTTAGAAAATCAAGTACTGACCTTAAGTCCAAGTGATTTTTCTTGCATTAGAGACTATCTATCTAAGTTTCAAACACTCAGAATTTTATGTGAAGAATGTGAGATAGAAATGGAGGAAGAACGTTGCATCTATCTTATTCTTTCTAATCTAGGTAGTGCATATTCTGTGTTTTTATATACCTTTTATGCCATGAGAGAGGCTCTAGGGAAAGCTTATCGAAAACCCACTCTTGATTCCTTTTGTGTTTCTTTGATTAGAAAGGAAGATAAGCTTATACAACTTGGAGTGATGAAAACTGGAGTGATGAAAATTGCAGGTACCTCCAACAAATCCTTAGTTTCCCAGTAGAAAGATAAACCCAAGTATCCTAAGAAGAAATATCCTACCTACAACAACAAGAAACATAAAGGTCCCAAACCTGCTTACACAACTTCATCTCCTAATGGTGACAAAGGAGAAAAATATAAAACTAAGAAGACTGACAGACATTGCAACTTTTGTGATAAAGATGGTCATGATGAGTCCAAATGTTTCAAGAATATGGCAGTTTTAGAAGCAGCAATGAAGAAGCAAAACATCGATATTGATTCTACTTATTCTTCTTCTTATCATGGACATGCACTTTCCGCTTCTGGTTTCTCCTTCAATAAAACTTCTACTTCTTCTTCTGATGAGTGGCTTATTGATTCAGGAGCATCTTATCATATGGCTAAGGATAAAGAAATATTTTTTTCTCTAAATGAATGTAACACCAATAAAATATTTGTTGGTGATGATAGATCTCTTAGTGTTGTAGTACCTGGAACAGTTCTAGTAGATAATGGTCATTTCAATGATGTATTATGTGTTTCGAGTCTTTCTTGTAACCTTATATCAGTATATCAAATCACTCATTCAGGTGAAGGTAACTGGAATTGTTGACGATATTACCAGGTTGTACAAGTTTGACAACTTTGGGTCATCATATTTTTCATCAGTTTTTGTTTCCCATAGCGATGACTTGAGCAAACTTTGGCATGAGTGGTTTGGTCATCTAAACTATCGCTCATTGCAACAACTATGTAATCAACAGATGGTGACTGGTCTTCCTCATGTTTCATGCAGAGATGGTGTTTGTGTTGGTTGTGTTCTCAGAAAACATCATCGGGACAATTTTGACAAACGTGCCTCTTGGAACGTATTGGGCCCTTTGCAACTTGTTCACAGTGATTTGTGTGGTCCACTTTCTTCTCCTTCTTTTTCTAGTTGCAATTATTTCTTAACTTTAATTGATGGATTTTCCAGACGTACTTGGGTTTACTTCTTAAAACTTAAGAGCGAAGTTTTTGACAAGCTTTTGGCCTACAAGGCCCTTGTAGAAAAACAATCTAGACATCAAATTCAAAAGTTAATAATAGATAATGGAGGCGAATATGTGAACAACAATTTTACAAGTTGCTACACTACATAGGGCATCCAAATGAAACACAGTGTTCCATATACACCACAACAAAATGGTGTTGTTGAGAGAAAGAACCACACATTAAAAGAAATGGAAAATTGTATGATCTAATCTAAGGGATTAAGTCTAAAGTATTGGGCATAAGAAATCAACTTTGAAAATTACATAGTAAATCGCACTCACACAAAGGATCTTAAAAATATAACACCGAAAGAAGATTGGAACAAAATTAAACCACAAGTAAGTCACTTACGTGTATTTGGAAGCATAGCATGGGCTCACATTCCTGATGAGAAAAGGGAATCATTACAGCCTAAAAGTGAGCAGTGCATATGTGTTGGTTATTCTGAATATATCAAAGGTTATAGACTTCTTCAACCACATTGTAATTAAATCATTATTAGAAGAGATGTTAAATTTGATGAAAATATCTTGGCCTACGAGCCTAATTCGATGATTGTGCCTTCTTCGGCATGCAAGCCATCTTTGACGTTTGTTCCTTCTTTTGTTCCTTCTATGGTTTCTTCTTCAGATGATGACAGTGAGGAAAAAAATCTACCTCTGTCTTCTCACCTTCCTCCAGATCAGTCCTTTTAACCTGAACCAACACCAGTTCCACTGCTTCCTAGATGGTTACGTTCAACACGAGAAGCAGTTGGTGGTCTTGTCGATGATCCTTCATATCAATGTCGAACAAGTTCACAGTTCCAGGGAGCCTCTTCTCTTTTGGCTCAAGTTTCATAGACTCATGATCCAGATACATTTTTAAAAGCTTCAGGTCATCCAGATTGGGATACAACAATGAACTAAGAGTATCGTTCTTTAATGGAAAATGATACTTCAGATCTTGTACCTCTTCTAAAAGAAAGAAAACTTGTCATATGTAAATGGGTCTATAGAACTAAGTATGCATCAGATGGAAGTGTTGAAAGACACAAGGCTCGGCTAGTTTCCAAAGGATTTTCCCAAGTTGAAGTAATTGACTATAATGAAACTTTTTTCGCTGTAGCCAAAATGAATTCCATATTCCTTGTTCTTTACCTTACTGCCTCACATAAATGGTAGATCCATCAAATGGATGTTAAATCCACCTTCTTGCATGGAGATTTGCAAGAATATATCTACATGGAACAACCTCCTGGCTATGTCCAAAATGACTCTAGCCTTTTTTTTCACCTTAAGAAATATCTTTATGGTCTTAAGCAAGATCCTTGAGCTTGGTATGCCAAAATGGAAAGCTTTCTTATTGACATCAGATTTTCTAGATGCCATTATGATCCTAATGTCTATACCAAGAAAGTAGGAAGCCATCTCATAATCCTTGTCCTTTATGTTGATGATTGTATCCTTACTAGTAGTGACTCAAAACTTTTAAACCATGTGAAAACCAACCTTAAGAAGAAATTTAAAATGACAGACTTAGGATTTTTGCACTATTTCCTTGGCCTCCAAGTTTTGCAAACCAATGAAGGAATTTTTCTTTCCTAGTCTAAGTATTCTTGTGACCTTCTTCGTCACTTTCACATGGATGATTGTAAACTAGCCCCTTCTCCCTTCCAGTATGGATTCAAGCTTATTGCCACCTGTACTTCTCCTGAAGTTGATGCTACCCTATACCTTAAGTTAGTTGGTAGCTTCTTATGCTTGACTCTTACCCGTCTTGATCTTTTCTTTTTTGTTGGTATTGTTTCCTGGTATATGAAAACACCCCATGAAAGCCATTGGAAAGAAGATAAAAGGATACTTCATTATGTTCGTGGTACAATTCAGTTCGTGATACATTACAGTTCATAGGGGACTCCTTTATTGGTTGGTTTCACTGATTCAAATTGGGCAGGTGACCCTGATGATCGAAAGTCTACTGCAGGTTACATTTTCAACCTTGGTTTAGGACCTGTCACTTGGGCCTGTAAGAAACAACAAGCTATTGCACTTTCTTCAGCAGAAGCAGAGTACCGGGCAGCGATAAATGCAAGTTAGGAATCCTTGTGGCTTCGATAGATCCTTTCAGAGTTTGGATTCCAGCAACAGAATCCGACTAGCCTTTGGTGCAATAATCAGAGTTCCATCAAGATCGCCAAAGACCCAGTTCAACATCAGTGCATCAAGCACATTGAGCTACACATGAACTTCATCATAAATCTAATTCATGATCAAGTTATTGAAGTGATCTTTTTCCCTACAAAAGATCAAGTTGCAGACATTTTCACAAAGTCTCTTACAGAAGCGAAGTTTTCCAAACTTTGATCTATGTTAGGAGTTCATGAAGTTGTCATTAAGAAGAGATAGGCTCTAATGCCTCATTCCTTCTCCTATTGTGTCACTATTGTAAATCCTTCAATCCTATCCCAAGTTTCTCTTAAGGGGGGATGTTAGGATAATTAGACACTTAGGAGTTAGTTAATATCTACTTAGTCTAATGTGTCGTTAGGTAAAAGTGTGTTTCCTAGTGTTTTTCTTTAGTATGCATTAGTATGCATTTGTAGTTAGGAAATATGATGATCACGATATGTTCCCGACATAGAGTGTTCCAACAGTTCATACTCTCCTCGATATTAACGACCATTATTCTGTGTCTTAACACATGATTGGTCCATGGTCTATATTTAAAGAGCATGAAGGGTCATTTTTTAATGATCGATTGTGAGAAACTATCTTGTAAAATCTCTTTGTAATATTTTTCTTTGGCATTAATAAACTTCTCCAAGTGGTCGTGTTGGCTGGGGTCGTGGATGTTTCCCTGTAGGGGTTTTACCATGTGAAAACACTGGTGTGTTGATATTTGATATGGTTATGTGATTGGTTACTGAAGGTGTTCGTCCTCTATTGGAATACCTATGTTTTCAAACATTCCTCCCTTGACCATGGTTAAAGCCCCACAACCAATACTTAGTTCACAAAAACTCCTAAAGGAATCCAAATCTAAATTTGATGCTAAATAATACTAGAGAGTTCTAATGTTGTGGTTTACAGGTGTTGTTCATGGTGATTGAGCTCAAGAAGTTAATTGTATGGCTTAAGGGCCAAGTGTTTTCCTTCCCTAACCATGGAACTTAAGATAAAGAAGGTTCATTTAGGGATTAAGCTCCTCTTTCCCCACCTTGACCATGTTTAGTCCTCAAGACCCATTTCCAATGTAGAAAACCTACTCATGGCACTTGCATCCCACTTGGATGTTAAAGAACCCCAACCATGGCCTTGAGAACCATTCTTGGTGTGGAAATGATATGCATTCTTATCTAGAGCTTATGTTGGTTTAATAACGATGCTCATATATCTTTAGTAGGCTAGTGATACCTTGAAAGAATATAGTTTCATGGTTTGAGGTGCATTCATGGCACTATATCCTAAGAAAATTCATGGGTTGTAGGTATTTTTGATGGTGCTTGAGTGAAATAATATTATTTTAGGGAATATGCTTCTTATTTTTATCTCCCTTGACCTTGATTATACATTGAGACCCATTCTTGGTTCACAACCAAGATATTCATGGAACCCATATCCCACATGAAGGGGAATAACACCCTATAGAGGTT
>ML805196.1:115622-129812 GCA_009831015.1 Picea engelmannii | reverse complement strand
CTATGCATTCTCATCAAGGACAATACATATTATATTACATCAATCATCAATCAATCAATCCTTTGACATCAATCAATCACTTGACATCAATCACTGACATCAATCAATCAAACCATTGGCATCAATGACAACATGATCCAACAACATGTGGTCGTTAGAGGACTCTACCATGGCACTTGAGCATAAAAATCAAGGTTTAGGGATAGATGATATTTTTTCCATCCCTCAACCATGTTCAAGGACTTGAGACCCATCAATAATGCACAATACCTCATCATGACACCCATATTCAACTCAGATGCCAAAGACTCCTTAGGGAAGGCACATGTCACATTTTCTAGATGTTTTTCATGGTCTTTGATTTTGAGAAGGTTCAATTATGTATTAAGGCCCTTGTGTTTTTCGAAAAAATAGGTATTCCAACATATAAAAAACACCTTTAGTAACTACTCACAAAACCAGATAAAATATCAACATGTTGGTGCTTTTACGTGGTAAAACCCCTATGGGGAAACAACTATGACCCTATCCAATGTGGCCAATTGAGGCAATTTATCAATTCAAAAGAAAATATATTACATAGAGTTTCTCACAATCGATGATCAAGAAATGACCCTTCTTTCTCTTTAAATAGATATCATGGACCAATCGGATGCTAAGCCACATATCAATGTAGCCATTAATATCAAGGAGAATATGATTCATTGAAACACTCTATGTTGGGAACATATCTTGATTTTCATATTACAAATGAATAATAATTCATACTAAAGAAACACACTAATAAACACACTTTGGCTTCAACTTGAGAGAACCCTTTGGAAACTAGTCGGGCCTTGAGTCTTTCAACACTTTCAGCTAATGCATACTTAGTTCAGTACACCCATTTACATATGAAAAGTTTTCTTCCTTTTAGAAGAGGTACAAGATCCCAAGTATCATTCACCATTCAAGAGTGATACTCTTCATTCATTATTGTGTCCCAATCTGGATGACCTGAAGCTTCGACACATGTTTCTAGATCATGAGTCTCTGAAACTTGAGGAAAAGGAGAAGAGGCTCACTGGAACTATATGTGTGTCCAACACTAATTTGAAATATCACCATCAATATCATAAACTTCTTCTCGTGTTGAACAAACCCATATCGGAAGTGGTGGTTTTAGTGCATGTTCATGTTCAATGTAATCATCTAGAGGAAGGTGAGCATATGAAGGTGGATTTCCATCCTCATTGTCATCATCTGAAGAAGAAGAAACTAGAATAGGAACAAAATATGGCACAAATGTCAAAGATGGATCGCAAGCCAAAGATGGCACACATGTTGAATTAGGCTCGTAAGCCAAGAGATTTTCATCAAATTTAACATGTCTTCTAATAATAATTTCACTAGAATGAAGTTGAAGAAGTTTGTAACCTTTGACATCTTCAAAATATCCAACAAAATTAAACTTCTCACTTTCAGTTTATAAATATTTCCTTTTCTGATCAGTAATTCCATGTTTGACAACATAGGTATTCCAAAAGAGGATGAACACCTTCAATAAACACTCACAAAAATAGATCAAATATCAACACACCAATGTTTTTATGTGATAAAACCCTTATGGGGAACATCCATGGCCCCAACTGATGTGGCCACTTGAGGAAATTTATTAATTCAAAAGAAATATTACAAAGAGTTTCTCATAGTTGATCATCAACAAATGAACCTTCATTCTCTTTAAATAGAGATCATGGACCAATCGGGTTTTAAGCCATAGATCAATGTAGTTGTTAATATCAAGGAGAACATGAGCCATCATATCACTCTATGTTGGGAACATATCATGACTTTCTTATTACAAATTCATACTAATGCATACTAAAGAAACACACTTTAACCTAATGACACATTAGACCAAGTTGATATTAAATAATTTATAAGTGTCTAAATATCCTAACATGTTTCCCCCTGTGATCATTTTTGGGCCTTGACACCCATTTCTAAAGCACAAAACTCAATCATGGTGCATGTATCCCACTCAAAGTTCTACAAAGGACTTGTGTGTTGGTTCAATGACTTGTTCAAGTTCTTGAGAATTAGAATATTCAACAATATTCCAAGTCCCTTGTTTCCCTTCCTTGACCACATTCAAGGTCCTATGATGCATAATTAGTGAAAAAATCCTTCTATTGGATTCCATATCAAACTTAGATGTCAAATACCCCTTAAAGAGTAAATGTATTGTAGCTTTCTGGTTTTGTTCATGGTAATCAATATTGAGAAACTTGATTTAGGGAATATGTCCCAAGTGTTCCCCCCCCCCGACCATGGTTCTTGAGATCAACAGGGTTCATTTAGGGTTTAATCCCCTTGTCCCCCCCAACCATGCTTATGCCCCAAGATCCTTTTCCATTATGCAAAACCTACTCATGGTGCTTGTATCCCACTTAGATGCTAATGATCCCTTACTACATCCTTGAGAATCATTCTTTGTGTGGTCCTAAGACACATTCATATTTAGGGTTTGTTTTTTGGTTTAATCATGAGATCCATATCCATTTAGTATCCCATAGAAACTTATAGTGGTCTTGTGTGGTGGTTTGAGGATTTGTTCATGGCATTAATATCCTGGGAAGCTCTACGGTTTATAGATTTTGTTCATGGTACTTGAGCCTGAGAAGATTCTTTTAGGGAACACAGCTCTTGTTTTCCTCCTTTGACCTTGGTTAGACCCTAATACTTATTCTTGGTTCAAAACCAACCTAATCATGAAAAAATTCCCAATTGGCGGTGAATGATACCCTATAAAGGTCACATGTGTGGGTTTGATGACTCAACAATGGTGCTTGAGCCTGAGAAAAAATTCTTAGCACTTGAGGCTCTTGTTTCCCTCACTAAACTATGGCCAAGGACCCAAAACCCATCTGTGATGCTTAATACATAGTAATGGTTCCCATATTCAACTTGGATGCTAAATACTACCTAGAAAGGGCTCATGTCATGGTTTTTCAATGTTTTTCATGGTGCTTGAGCTCAAGAAACTTTAGTTAGGAATTAATGTTTCCATCTCCCCCATGACCATTTGTATGCCTCAACACATATTTTTAGTGCACAAAATATAGCCATGGTTCACATATCCCACTGAGAGGCCTATAAATACCCCATACATAGGAATTGTGTGTCCATTCAAGGGCTCATTCAAGGTTCTTGAGTTGGAGAACATTTGAAAATATCCTAAAGAATTTTTTTTCCTTTCTCAACCATGGTTAAGGCCCAAAAACCCATCCTTGATGTGAAAAACCTCATAATGGAATCCATATCAAACTTTGATGCTAAAGACATCCTAGAGAGAGATTGTATTATGGTTTGTAGGTGTTTTTCATGTCAATCAAGCCCGAGAAGCTACATTTAGGACCCAAGGCCCAAGTGTTTTCCTCCCCTAACCATGTCACTTGAGCTAAAGAAAAATCATTTAGGGCTTAAGCCCCTGATTCCCCTATAACCTTGTTTAGGCCTTAAGAACCATTTATTGTATACCTAAAGAAATGAAAATACACTTTCAAAAACATGTGCGTCCATTAAAAAATGTGCACTTTTATAACATAGTACATGAAGGGAAATGTGGAGTTGTGCATGAGACATGTGTGGAGGTTTGGCAAGGGCCAAAGAAATTCAAATGGAATCACATGCATGTTTCAATAGCATGTGCACATTCTTTTTGAAATGGTTTTGGGAAGTAACTTTTTGGACCCATCCATTTCCATTGGACCAATACACAATCTAAAAGTGACCAATAAGGAAATAACTTATGTGACTCCTCCTTTCCCATGAGGTGTTGGACCTACCAATACAAACTCAAGTTCTTTCAAATGATTATGCTTGACCCCTATATTATCGATATAGAAAAAAAAAGGTCAACTTAGGATATACTCCCAAGGATTATCAAGTTGGATCAATATCGCATATGGTTGTGTTCTCCACCTCTCCTCCTCCCCCATAATCAAAATTGATATGGTCATTATGTAAATATTGTGTAGTCATCTTAGGAAAATGACTACAATTTGTATTCTCCTTAGTGTTCTCTCAAATGAGGGTTAGTATCAAGATCATGGCACATTGGAAAATGTTCTTGTAGCCCCCCATTATAATATATTCTCCCTTTTAAGATTCACTATACCTTGTTCATTATAATCCACAACATAGTTAGTTAACCAATCTACGATAGAAATTTTTTGATCACGTGTTTCTTCAATAAAATCATGGAGTACTAACACCAACTGATTATGTTTTCCATCTCCTAGGATTTAAATTGAATTTCCTTTCAAAAAGCTTACGAGGATTTGAGAATTCCCTTCTATAATTAAATTCATGATCACCAATGATCGAGTGAGGCCGTTTCCCTTTAAAAATGATACTCCTTCAACTTTATTGTTTGTAAAACCTATCGTCATTCAGTAAGTAAAACAATTTATTGGTCATGTGATGTACTCTAATGCCTCCCTTGGCCATTGGGGAACTCTTTATGAAATCTCTTCTTGTATTAACGAATTGTGAGGTTGAATTTTAAGAAAGAACACAGATTTATAAAAATCTAAGTTAATGTAAGATGAGACAATATTTTTAAATTTTTTGTCAGAAAAATGTAATTTAGGAGCATTGAACTTGGATGGGGAAGATAATAATTATTTCTTCCAACCACACAAGATAAACCCAATTAATCTTGTAGTTTCTACATATTAAAATTACAATGTAAACATTTATAAAGTTTAATAATTCAAGAAAGTTATATAACACTTCATATCATTTTTTGTTATCTAATAATTTACCACATTTTTAAAATATTGATAATAAAAATCTTCTTAAAATAAATTAAATCCATTAAAAATAAAATTCTACCATTAAAATATTCATATAAAATTACAACTTATCCCAAAAAAGTTATTAAATTTGAAAAAAATATTCTTATAACTTTTCACATAAAATTTTACATATATTTGTTTTGATAATTATTTATTTTATTCCAATAAATTCGAGATATCTATAATGAAACATTAACAAATTTAAGGATGCAATTTAACTGTTTTGTTGTTTGTTTTTTTCTTTTTCTTATTTTTAAATCAATTTTATTGAATAGAAATTTTAGATTTGAATAGAAATTTTATAATCAAAATATTTTTAAGAGTTTTTTAAAGTAATAAATCCATTTATACATTCAAAAAGTAATTTAAGCAACCATGCCATGTAAAACGTTTATGCAAATGAACAATAATTTTACGAAATAGGGATGAAAGTGGTGAAAAATGAGGCATTTTGAGTGTAGTGTATGAATCTTCTTGGGGTTAATGTTAAACCTATTATAAACTAACATACCTCCATAGCAGGGAAAAGGGAACACCGAAAAAAAATGAGTATCATATGTTTTTATGACCATCATATTTAGTGAGAGAACAAACAATGAAACAAAGATAATATAGCGAAGTGAATGATGTAATAAAATTTTTGAAATATATAGAAAAAACAAAATATGTTACATGTATAGATTTTTTAATTCTAGCTATCACTTAAAGTTGTTTGTTACATCTACAATTTGTTATGAAAATGAAATAAAACAAAAGACAAATTTTATTAACAACATTAATTCCTAGCACATCTTCCATTTTAGAAGTGATTTCACAAGCAATTTTGATATTGATACTTGAGAACATAGAGCATTGAATATAAAAAGAGTAGCTTACATTTCATTCCAACTTGTACAGAAGAAAGGATTCACCTAAATCCACAAGAAAATCCATGTTTGCATGTAGTGGGAGGAATTGATGGACAAAACAAGATCTCTGCATGTATCATCAACTCCTCGCATTCTAGAAAAATAGGTATGGGGTGCTTCTATCTAGGTGGATTTGGTAAAATTACTCTTTTATAGATTCTAATTCAAATCCTCCACATAGTGATAACATTGAGTTGGAAAGTTTAATTGAGAAATAAAACAAAACCTGTAATTAAAATTTATATTATCTATATTTCAATTAGAACTCTGTTTAATAACAAATCCACAATTAGAAAATGCAACATTCTATTTATTAAACAAAATAGAGTAGAAAATGATAAGCAAATTGACCAAATAAAATAAAAACAACATTGGAACACTGAAAACCAAATGCCTATGGCGGTGACAAAAACGTTAAAACCATTTAGCGAAGTATAATGCCTATCGCTGAAAACAAAGCTAAGAATTATAGGAGCAAAAATTAAATCAAATGAAAAATGGAACAATTGAACCATAATTCAAAGAAAGCAATGAATTATACGAACACTTAAAACAAGAAAAAACAAAATGGAACATTCAAGACATGGCAATGTTAACTAAATCAACCACACGATGGGAAAGAGCTTTTACAATAAAAAAATTCCCTTAAGAACCCATTCAAAATATGTGGATGCACATTTTATTAACCAAAACACAACAACAACCAACTGCACAATTGTACAATGCTATCTTGGTGAAAAACAATGATGGACAAATGATGGGTTCAACTAGGTTTTCTTACTTGCAACGTATTCTTTTCAGAATACGTGCATTTCATATATGAAGCCAACCACCAACTTTTATGTTTTTCTTTTGTTTATTCATTAGCTTCTCGTTGGAAATGTTTGTTTTGTGCCAATTTTGGATGAGCTCCATGTTAAACAACAAGATTGTGGGCCTGGAAAATGGGATGGCAAGAGAATGGAGAAACATGATAATGCTTCTCATCTATGAGTTGATCCATACGAGATTCAATTCCACACCCTTCATATCTTGGTGCATTTTGTTCTTCATAATCTGGATTCGTGGTGTCTATAAAGAATCTATGCATTTTGAATCCAGATTGGATAGCTATGAAACTCATTCAAATGAAAACATGTGGTGATTTCTAATACGTTATGGACAAATGTCAAAAATCGGTAAAGGGACCGTTCTCGTTTTTTCATTAGCTTCGTTGGCAATGTTGGTTGCATGACAATTTTGGATGAGATCCATGTTCAACAAAAATATTATGGGTCTGACAAATGGGATGGAAATAGGCCAGGGAAACACGGGAGGAGGGGAAACACAAATGATAATTCCTCTCATCTACGAGTTGATCCATTAGAGATCTAGTTCCATGCCTTTCACAAATTAGCACATTATGTTCTTCATTACTTGGATTTGCGGTGTATATCCAGGGGATATTTGTAATTGTATCCTATGATTAAATATTTCTTTATTTCCACTCTTCTAAATTTTGCAACATATTCATTGCATATCAAATCATGAACGCAACATTTAAAGGACAAAGAAGGTTCATTTGATCTATAGACTAGAAATAGTAAACGAAAAAATTAAAAGGTTGAAAAGAAACACAAAACCACTGAAGGGTTAAACTTTAAGCTACCTTATGGATAAATCTTCACATAGGATGATTTTGGCATATATATTTCAAGGTTGATCTTCAAAATAACTACCTAGATTTATGAAGGTCATTAAACATTGATAAGCTTTATTAAGATTCTAAATAGGAATTTCTTGGCCTACTTGAAATTCAAATAAACTGTCGGGAATTTAGGTTCAGTATCCATCTCTACATGTTGCAGCAAAACTGGCGTAGTGCCAATTGGATGGATTTTGTAGGAAGTTATAGATGGTTGGAAAAGACTTATACTCCCCCTCAATTGTATTACCATCCTCCATTATGTCTAATGAAACCCGTTTATTAAAACCACCTCAACTATATTTTTAATGTAACAATTGATTCCACCTACCCAATGATATATACAAATATTAAGAGGAGATGAGCAATATAAGAGGTGCTTTTTTTCTCAAGATTTTCAGCTTATTTCTCGTCTTACTGTAACAAATTCACTATCCTTAAATAATAAGGCTAGGTTCTCTATGGATTTATGTACAGGATGGGTTATGTTATCACATGAATTTGTCATGGGTCATGTGTAGTTGTTATTAAGACCTAAGTCTACACCTCTACCCTGTCTCTCTCTTTTACACATATCTTCCTATAATTTTTTCCTCTTCTAGTTGATAAAGTCGGTTTCCCTTTTGTTCAATGACATGTTTTTCCTTATTGTCTTGCTTGACTGATTCTTTTCACAAAGTTTTTTTGTCTTTCTAGAAGGATAAACACATATAGTGATTTGGTTCGAATTACTGGTCATCTTGTTTTCCTTTAATTGAGCTTACAACAGGTCTCTCAAGTATGTTTTATGCATAGGGAAAAACCATGGGCAAAATGTAGCTTTCAAAGAAGTCCATTACGGGCGTGAAATACAAGAAAACAGACAGGTTCAATTTTCAACGGTGGAGATCCCATGTACAATTCAGATTAACGGCTCTCGTGCATTCAGAGTTTCAAAGTCACGCAAGGATTAACGATCAAACAAAATCCCCGAAGTCCCAAAGTGTCGAAGTGACGAGAGACTTCCATGTCAACCAAGAGAAAGTTACTTCAGGATATTTATATGCTTTACATCCTGAACCCTCGAAGTCCCGAAGTGTTGAAGTGACGAGAGACTTCCATGTCAACCAGGAGAAAGTTACTTCGGCATATTTCCATGCTCTACAACCTGAAGTCCCAAAGAGACGTTAGGCTGCCACATCGCTTCGGGACCTACCACTCCACGAGTGTTTTTCAACTCAACACGTGGAATTTATCTGCCGAGGACACATGGCATTCATTTCAGACCACCACGTCAGATTCGGGAGATCGTCCTCTAGAAGGTATTACTGCCCAGCATTCAAATCTTCCGAATGCCAATTTGGCACCATCTCTAAACATGGTTAAAAGGATTCTGGAGTTGGAGGACAAATAAACTTGATCAACGCATGGAAACAAAAGCAAGGTGTTCCCAGATCGTAGATTGCTACAAGATTGACAGCCACACTTCATTGCAAGGACAGAACATTCTCGAACGTTAAAATCCTAGAGTGGTCCCGCAATCGAAACCATGGTATAGCTAGAGAGTTATGTGGCAGTTGGTGGTGGATTGCGGGATTCGGAGTAGTGTGGATCCAAACCGCCCTTAACAACTTCCACAATCATGTGCTTATATAGGGTCCAATCCAAGAGCAACGCGTGGCAACATAAATTGGGCATTAAGACAAATCATCAAAGGAACGTCACGAGGAGAAGCAAAATGTTAATAGAACGCGACCAATCTATCACTGAGAAAAAAAGAAAGTCTCTACGAAATCTGCAGAGTAGTTTTACAAAGGGTGCTACGGAATGGCACTACGAACTGGCCATTACAGTTAGAGGTTTTGAATTCATTTCTTCCTCTTGACTTTGATGATTTGGAGGGAACCAAATATCAACAGGTGGTAGCTGGAGATCAACATATGAGCTTGGAGGACACATGGCATAGGAGAAGATGCACCCAAGCAGCAAGACATGTCGTTCACTTTTTGTCAGAGTGGTTGCCAACAGGTTCCTTGATTTTAGCAGTTTGTTAGATCTGTTGGTACGGATGTTAGACTTATAGATTTTTGTGGACAATCCTAGGATAGGAAGGCCAGCTCGCACCCCTATTTGTTGTCTACTATTTTTATTATAAATACATGAAATGAATCATATGAGAGGGTCAGATGGTTGAAAAGAGCTCCATTTTTGTAATATTTTGAGTAAATATAGTTGTTCTCTGGTTATGTGTGAGACTTGAGACATTTTCATTAATAGAAGTCAGTTCCTTTCATCATCTTGTTTCCTCCTATTCTAAAATGCTCATCATTGGATGATCCATATGAGATGTTTTGGTTTTTTTATAATGGAGGTTTCATTATAATGTTGCTATGGATGTTTTTCAGTGTTTTAAACTTTAAGTTCAAGAAGTTCTTGTGACTGAGTTTTTCTTATCCTAGTTGCTTGAAGGCCTGATGCTTATAGCAGACCTATCCACCTTCCTCGCTAAGTTTTCCTTCTATTCACCTTTATCAAGAATGTTATCACTGAGAATCACCCTCAAATTGCAAGAGGATAATCCCAATACCCATCAAAAGGTTTTTGAATGTAAATTAATAATTAAAGGTCAAATGGACAAAACTCAACATAAGAATGTTTTAACACATAAATCTGGGCTAGTATGCATAAGAAAATGAGGTTTTGATTAACTTCAGTCGGTGGTTTACGGATGAATGTGAATAGAAGGAAGACTTAGTGAGAAAGGTTTATAGGTTTGTTATAAGCATCAGGCCTTCAAGCAACTAGGAGAAGAAAAACTCAGTCATAAGAACTTCTTGAACTTAAAGTTTAAAACATTGAAAAACATTTATAGCAGCATTATAATCAAACCTCCATTACAAAACAACCAAAACATCTCATATGGATCATCCAATGATGAGCATTTCAGAATAAGAGGAAGCAAGATGATGAAAGGAAATTGACTTCTATTAATGAAAATGTCTCAAGTCTCATACATACCCAGAGAACAACTCTATTTAGTCAAAATATTACAAAAAGGGAGCTCTTCTCAACCATCTGACCCTCTCGTATCATTCATCTCATGTATTTATAATCAAAACAGTATAAAACAACTAGGGGTTTGAGTTGGCCTTCCTATCCTAGGATTCTCCATAAAAATCTACAAGTCTAACATATGTACCAACAGATCTAACAAACTACTAAAATCAAGGAGCCTATTGGAAACCACTCTGACAAAAAGTAAACGACATTTCTTGCTTCTTGGGTGCATCTTCTCCAGTTCCATGTGTCCTCCAAGATTGTATGTTGATCTCCAGCTGCCACTTGTTGATCTTTGGTTCCCTCCAAATCTTCAAATTCAAAAGGAAGAAATGAATTCAAACCTCTGACTATAATGGCTAGTTCGTAGCGCCCTTTGTAAAACTGCTCTGGAGATTTTGTAATGCCTTTTTTTTTCTCTATGATAGATTGGTCGCGGTCTGTTAACATTTTTCTTCTTCTTGTGATGTTCCTTTGATGATTTGTCTTAAATCCCAGTTTATGTTTCCACGTGTTTCTCTCTTATTGGACCCTATATAAGCACGTGATTGCGGAAGTTGTTAAGGGTGGTTTGGATCCACACCGCTCTGACTCCCACAATCTACCACCAACTACCACGTACCTCTCTAGCTATACCATGGTTTCGATTGCAGGACTGCTCTAGGATTTTAATGTTCAAGCATGTTCCGTCGCCGCAATGAAGTGTGATCGCCGATCTTGTCATAATCTATGATCTAGGAACACCTTTCTTTTGTTTCCACGCACTACTCAAGTTTATCCATCCACCAACTCCATAATCCTTTTAACCATGTTTAGAGATGATGCCAAATTGGCACTCGGGAGCTTTGAATGCTGAGCAGGAATACCTCCCAAAGTACGATCTATCAGATTTGACATGGTGGCCTGAAATGAATTCCATGTATCCTCGGTGAATAAATGCCATGTGTTGAGTTGAAAAACACCTATGGAGTGGTAGGGCCCAAAGAGACATGGCAGCCTAATGTCACTTCGTGACTTCGACTCTTCGGGATTTTAGGATGTAGCGCATGGAAATCTCCTGAAGTAACTTTCTCCTGGTTGACATGACAGTCTCTCATCACTTCGGCACTTCGGGACTTCGATACTTCGGGGGTTCAGGATGTAAAGCATGGAAATATCCGAAGATAAATTTCTCCCGGTTGACGTGGAAGTCTCTCGTCACTTCGGCACTTCGAGACTTCGGGTCTTCTTTCTAGTCGTTAATCCTTGCGTGACTTTGAAACTCTGAATGCACAAGTCATTAATATGAACTGTACATGGGATCTCCACCGTTGAAAATTGAACCTGTCTGTTTGCTTGTATTTCAAGCTCAAAATGGACTCCTCTGAATGATACATTTTTCTCATGGTTTTTCCCTATGCATACAACATACTTGACCGGCCTATTTTAAGCTCAATTAAAGGAAAACAAAATGACCAGTAATTCGAACCAAATCATGATATGTGTTTATCCTTCAAGAAATAAAGAAAAAAATTGTGCAAAGAATCATTCAAGCGAGATAATAAGGAAAAACAGGTCATTGAACAAAAGGGAAACCGAATTTATCAACCAGAAGAGGAAAATATTATAGGAAGGTATGCGGAAAAGAGAGATATAGGAAAGAGGTGTATAATTAGGTATTAACAAAAACTACATATGACCCATGAAAACTTCATGTGATAACATTGGCTCCACAGGGGATGGCATGCTCCCTGTGATCCGAAATCGGATTCAGCAGACTATCAGGGCATAAAAAATGCTCAAAATGAAAGTGCTCGGAATCCGATGAAACCAACACCATTGCGTCTGGCTTGTCTTCCTGATTCCGTTGGTATAATTTTTATCGCAAACGGAGTCCGTATGAAGAAGATATCGCATTCTGTCCGCCGAGCCAAACAGGCAAAATTTTGGATGCTGACTGTACCTGTCCATACAGTCCGTACAGACATGTGTCAGTCCATACAGATGACATGGCGGCGTCCGTACAGTGACGTGGTGATTCCGTATAGTGACACGTGGTAGCGTCAGAAGAGGACATGTGGCGGTTCCGTACAGGACACGTGGCAGCACCGAAAGGCGACACGTGTCAGGCTGATTTGGCATTTTCAGAGTACGGTTGGACCAATCCCGAGGTGACACGTGTCACCACTGGAAGGGTGACACGTGGCACGAGATGACGTCAGCATCGTACGGCGATGACGTGGCAGGATTACGTGGCAGATGACGTGGCGTACGGAGGATGACGTGGCACGGTGACAAAGATGTACGGCAGAGCTGACGTGGCGAACATGTGGGCGAATCAGGGGCTGACACGTGGCATCTTTCTGGACGAATGATAGGGTGCCACATGGCCCAATCACGGGCTGCCACGTGGCACCCCGGGTTTAGCCAATGAGGGCTATTTTAAAAGTTTTTGGGGTCTGCCGGATTCGAACCGGCGACCTCCCTACACGGCAAAGTCTTCACGGCGAGCCTCCGACCAGTAGACCAAAGAACGTTTCTTGTTATGTATTTGGACGGAAAGGTTTTTATTTTTGTTGGTTGTTTGAAACGGACGGGGGGCGGGCCGGGGCTTGGCCCCGACCCGCGGTCTTGTGGCTATATGACCGTGTATATAAATGTTTGGCGCGCGGTTATTGTTTATGTAACGGTTACCATGTAAACGGATGTGATATGCAACGGTTATTACATTGTTAGCCCACGGTTCCGGGTAATACTACATGTGACCAACAATTAGCATTTGGGGTGGCCCGCGCGTAGCCCAAGGGGCTAGCGCGTGGCCACATGCAACTCATGTGACCTTGCCAAGAGGGGCCGCGCCCAAGGGAAGGGGCTTAGCCCGTTAATTTAACTACCATATAGTTAAAGTGGGTTATTTCAACCACTTTTTAATTAATTAAATGTAATTTAACCCCTAGTTAAAGATTTTTAAGGGTTATTAGACATTTTTAAAGCCTAATTCTTGGGAGGAAGTTGGAGATTGAAACCAACTTTCCCAACTATTTAACCAAGGCCATGTTGAGGCCATTTGGTCAGAGTTTGATGCTTTGGAGAGCTTTTGGACGGTTTTGGAGAGCAAAGATGCTGAGGCAAAGCCAGGTCTAAGCCAGTTTGAGGCAGAGGAGCTGTTGAGGTAGAGATGTTGTCGGACGATTTCTGAGAGTTCGGTATATCCGTTTCAGGTGCCGTAAGTTGTGCTAGATTCTAGAGATCATGGTGAACAAGACCAGATCAGTCTAGGAGCCAATTGGAAATTGTAAAGATGTACTAATAAACTTTCAAAAAGAAATCAAGAAGCCTCCCTCACACAGAAAAGGCCCGGAGACGTAGGCAAAGTTGTGCCAAACTCCGTTACCAAACTTGTGCATTATGGTTTGATGTTCTTTACTGCATTTCATATTTGCATATATGTCTATGGCTGTATAATGCATTTGCTTTTCCTCGTTCTTTCGTTAAGTTTCCCAATGGTTAATAAATGCATGCTAATTAAACTCAACCATAGTCATTTCGAAAAATCCTAACGGATCAAGTGGTATCAGAGCTAGTTGACGTTTGGAATTTGAGTTTTGCATGTTAGCTAGGGAAGAGCACATCTCAAGGAGGAAAATGGCATCTACAGGAGGACTTTCTCAAGACGAGAAGAAGTTCATAGATTCGGTGTTTTCCATGGCCGAGATGGTGAAGGTGTTGTATGAAGACT
>ML805196.1:73632-114504 GCA_009831015.1 Picea engelmannii | reverse complement strand
AACCTATGTCGTCCAAGAAGGAAACACGACGTAAAGGCTCAAGTCCACAACGGAAGAAGGAGAAGGTCAAGCAGGTCTGGATGCCGAAAACTCGTTGTACGTTTTGCAGCAAGAGTGGACATCAAAAGGCTAGCTGTTGGAAGATTAATACAGAGCTTCGTCCAAAGAAGGGCAAGAGGATTTTCCACGCACCCACGAAGGAGGAAGGATTGCCAGCGAAGAAAGAAGAACACCGTGAAGGGAAGAAAGCAGTCACTTGGTTCTGCCAGAAGTGGATGTCTCAACTTCATTGTGTTTTGCTTCCCCTGATGTAATCATCTTTCAGAGACAAAGAGCAAGCCGGGTGGCCTATCCCGAGCTTGTCGAGTGGTCTGTAACCTTTTGGGGACCAAAAGGTTTTATTGTTGGGAGGTGTGATCCGAAATCGGATTCAGCAGACTGTCAGGGCATAAAAAATGCTCAAAAATGAAAGTGCTTAGAATCCGACGAAACCAACACCATTGCGTCCGGCTCGTCTTCCTGATTTCGGTGGTATAATTTTTATCGCAAACGGAGTCCGTATGAAGAAGATATCGCATTCTGTCCGCCGAGCCAAACAGGCAAAATTTTGGATGCTAACTGTACCTGTCCGTACAGTCTGTACAGACACGTGTCAGTCCGTACAGCTGACGTGGCGGTGTCCATACAGTGATGTGGTGATTCTGTACAGTGACACATGGCAGCGTCAGAAGAGGACACATGGCGGTTCCGTACAGGACACGTGGCAGCACCGGAAGGCGACACGTGTCAGGCTGATTTGGCATTTTCAGAGTACGGTTGGACCAATCCCGAGGTGACACATGTCACCACTGGAAGGGTGACACGTGGCACGATATGACATCAACATCGTACGGCGATGACGTGGCAGGATTACGTGGCAGATGATGTGGCGTACGGAGGATGACGTGGCACGGTGACAAAGCTGTACGGCAGAGCTGACGTGGCGAACATGTGGGCGAATCAGGTGCTGACACGTGGCATCTTTCTGGATGAATGATAGGGTGCCACGTGTGCCAATCACGGGATGCCACGTGGCACCCCGGGTTTAGCCAATGAGGGCTATTTTAAAAGTTTTTGGGGTCTGCCGGATTCGAACCGGCGACCTCCCTACACGGCAAAGTCTTCACGGCGAGCCTCTGACCAGTAGACCAAAGAACGTTTCTTGTTATGTATTTGGACGGAAAGGTTTTTATTTTTGTTGGTTGTTTGAAATGGACGGGGTCGGGCCGGGGCTTGGCCCCAACCCGCGGTCTTGTGGCTATATGATCGTGTATATAAATGTTTGGCGCGTAGTTATTGTTTATGTAACGGTTACCATGTAAACGGATGTGATATGCAACGGTTATTACATTGTTAGCCCACGGTTCCGGGTAATACTACATGTGACCAACAGTTAGCATTTGGGGTGGCCCGCGCGTAGCCCAAGGGGCTAGCGCGTGGCCACATGCAACTCATGTGACCTTGCCAAGAGGGGCCGCGCCCAAGGGAAGGGGCTTAGCCCGTTAATTTGACTACCATATAGTTAAAGTGGGTTATTTCAACCACTTTTTAATTAATTAAATGTAATTTAACCCCTAGTTAAATATTTTTAAGGGTTATTAGACATTTTTAAAGCCTAATTCTTGGGAGGAAGTTGGAGATTGAAACCAACTTTCCCAACTATTTAACCAAGGCCATGTTGAGGCCATTTGGTCAGAGTTTGATGCTTTGGAGAGCTTTTGGACGGTTTTGGAGAACAAAGATGCTGAGGCAAAGCTAGGTCTAAGCCAGTTTGAGGCAGAGGAGCTGTTGAGGTAGAGATGCTGTCGGACGATTTCTGAGAGTTCGGTATATCCGTTTCAGGTGCCGTAAGTTGTGCTAGATTCTAGAGATCATGGTGAACAAGACCAGATCAGTCTAGGAGCCAATCGGCAATTGTAAATATGTACTAATAAACTTTCAAAAAGAAATCAAGAAGCCTCCCTCACAGAGAAAAGGCCCGGAGACGTAGGCAAAGTTGTGCCGAACTCCGTTACCAAACTTGTGCATTATGGTTTGCTGTTCTTTACTGCATTTCAGATTTGCATATATGTCTATGGCTGTATAATGCATTTGCTTTTCCTCGTTCTTTCGTTAAGTTTCCCAATGGTTAATAAATGCATGCTAATTAAACTCAACCATAGTCATTTCGAAAAATGCTGACGGATCACCCTGTGAGCTGCCAAAAACAAGCAGCTCCAGTGTCTTATCCCAGGGCTATGGGGTCACTTATTCAAACAGAAATAAAATAAAAATTCATATTTACAATGAATGGAAAGCCAATCATGGCTTAAGAAAAATATTTTTTCAGAAAGTGCCTATTGGCGGGGCCACCAAAAACTTCAGAATCCTCCAAGTTATGCAATTTATAAGTGTTATTTGAAAATACCTCATAAATATTGAAAGAACCAATCCACAAGGCTTTGAATTTACCATGTTTTCCTTTGCCTTGCTTGGGTGAATCCCACTTGAGCACTAGATCTTCCAGCTGGAAATAATATTTTATTACCTTCTTGTGAAAGGCTTGCTTGATCTTCTGTTGATGGTCATGTGCTTTGTCAAATATCTTATCCATATTCCAGTGTACTTCTACCAATTGTTGTATCCTCTTGGCCATATCATCAGGTTCTCCTTGGTAGTCCTGGATGAATTTTTCCATAGGAAAGGAAAGCTGAGTAGGAAATGTTGATTAAGGTTGGTTTTGATTGATGTCAACCCTTGAAAAAAGCCTAGTAGCACAAAGGTTTGGGTAATGGACCCAAGTTTGTTTGATGTAAAGATGACTCATTATTGTCTTGTCATGGTTGATAAGAAGTACATATGGATGAACTCCAAAGTGGTCCCCTTATGGTAAAATTCCTCACGAGGAGACGCTTTATAGATTGAGTCATCCTAAAAGTATGGTTAGAGAACCCATGATTAATTGTGGAATAATGAAATGAATGGCAGTGAATTTGTCAGTGAAACTATCCCAAATTCATAGTGCTTTCCATGCCATTTCCGGTGGTATGTGGAACATCACATAACTCCTCACGGTTAGAGGGTTATGACCATACGAAGTTGGAGAACCCTCATGAGTCTTATAGAAGCCCCCAAGAGTCAAAGTGTCTTGAAAAAGAAATTATTTTAGATGGAGAAGACCTAAAATAAGGAAAGTGTAAGGCTACATGAAGATATAAATAAGAGGCAAAGCTCACTCATTAAGGACACACTTGTACATATTGTATATCTATTTTCTTGTGTAAATCTTATTGTAAATACTTGTGGATACATCTGAAGTGGTGAACGTCTGAGGTAGCATGAAGGGTTGACAACGAAATTCTCAGAATTACAGCGAATACAAAAAATTGTATTTTTTGAGACGAACGTGAGTTGTCTGTGTATAGGGTGAGTACATGTATGCGGGTTGTATGTGAATAGGGTGCGTACATACAAGGGCTGACTATTTATAGGGTGCGTACATGTACGTGGGATATTTGTGTATAGGGTGCATACGTACGTGGGTTGGTTGTGTATAGGGTGAGTACATGTTGGTAAAGCCATGAAAACTTGAGAAGATGAAGATGTAGAAGTTCTATATTCTAAGATCAAGCTCCTAGGAAGGTCTAAAGTGCTCAAATACATTAGATCCATACATTGGTTTAAAATGTATGTCTTATTTCTATGAATAGTTGGATTTTGATGTATGCATGAGGAATGGTAATGGATATTTGAGGATTCTCCCTAGAAAAACTAGTGGCTACATGGGATCTTCTATATAAGTCAGATCTACAGAAATACAGTGTCAGTATGTTCATCATTGATACTTCTTGTGAGACACATCTTGTATTTCTTGGCATATAGCTAAGGGTTTTTATGGTACATGGTTGAGAGCTTGTATTTGTGTAGTAGTTGATGTATTGAGAGGTTGAATATTAGAAAGGGTTTGATGACTAAGATCATGTGAGGGATATTATACTTGTTCATGATTACACACACCTATGTGGCACAAGAATAGAGAGAGACATATTTTCCTTGAGTAAAGGTTATGTATGAGGATGCATGCACAGGGTACAATTACAGTCTGGATACAGTGATAGGTTGCAGATCTATGTGAAAGAAGTAACAGAGGGTTGGAAGTTTCCAAGAAAAACGAAACCCTAGTTTTTAGAAGGCATACACAGGCTGCATAACAGTTAGGGAGCATACATACACGGGCTGCATAATAGATAGGGCGCATACATATGTAGGTTGCAGTGCTACAGGTCACGTACCTATTGTATTTTTGTAGATACATGTTCAGTTCAGGTACAGATTAATTATGGGGCAGTTGTACAGATTGGATACAGGTTAGTGGTACAGGTTGATACAGTTGTACAGTAGTGTATCTGACAGTGACAGGTTTTCATTGGTTCCATCATTCTACTTATACTTCAGGGTGGTTGGACAGGGAAAGGACAGGTGGTTGTAGCCACCTTTCGGTTGTACCCGCAAAACATAGGGGGTTGTAGCCTCCTTCTGGTTATATCTAGAGAATTGGGGAGTTGGAGCTTCCCTCAAGTTGCAGCCTGAGAAAATAGGGGGTTGGAGCCTCCTTCTAGTTGCAGCTGGAAAACAAAGGAAGTTGGTGCTTCCAATGAATGTAATTCTTCAAGACATATAAGAAAAATCATTCAGTGGTTTTCTCCCTCTTTGTGTTTCCACGTAAAACAATGGTGTAATGTGTATGTGTGTGATTGTTCATTTCTTATTTCTCATTATTGGATAATAATTATGCATTGATATAACACTTGGATTATTTGGTTAAAAAGGATTATAATTGTGCTATTATTGATTCACCCCCCCTCTCATTAATCCAACAATTGGTATCAGAGAAGGTTCCTTTAGAAATCAATTTAACCACTAAAAGATAGATCATGGAGAGCAACAAATTGTATAAAAAATGAATACCACAATTTGATGGACATAAGTATGTTTTTTGGAGCATAAGGATGAAGACATATATACAGGCACGGGGATTTGAAATTTGGCAATCAATTGTAGATGGATACACAACACCAGCAGTTCCTCCAACAAATGACAAAGCAGTGAAACTTGGTCAGAATAATTCCAAAGCCACAAATGCACTTTTGAATGGTCTTAGTGAAACTGTATTCACCAAAGTTGCACATTGTAAATCTGCTAAAGAGAGTTGGGACAAGCTTCGAAATATTTATGAAGGAGATACAAAAGTCAAAACAGCAAAGATTCAAACTTACAGAGGTCAGTTCGAACAAATAAAAATGAAGGAAGATGAGAATATTGCAACCTACCTCTTACGAGTCGATGAAACAATGAATGCAATCATAGTATTGGGAGAAGAAATTGAAGAATCTGTAATTGTTCAAAAGGTACTAAGATATTTTCCTTTGAGATTTAACCTTAATATATCAACACTAGAAGAAATATCATATCTAAACTCAATAAGCATGGATGAACTACATGGAATCTTCACAACATATGAAATGAGAAATGAACAGGAAAATCCAGATGTAAAATAAGCAGCCTTCAAAGCATCCAAAAGATCAAAGAAAAAGAAAAAGAAACAAGAAGAATATAGCAGCAACAGTGATGTTTCGGAAGATGATGAAGAAGTGGACAACTTCGTCAGAAGACTGAACAAGGGAACTGACAGTAGGTATAGAGGTAGCTTTCCTTTAATTTGTTTCAATTGTAATGGTATTGATCATTTTGCTAACAAATGTCCTCATAAGAAAAAGAGAAATGATGAAGGTTACTCAAAAGGATAACAAACATATAAAGGCAAAAGAACTACAAAGAAAGTTTTCAAGAAAAGCTTATGCACCAAAGAAGACATAACATCATCAGATGAAGATGAAGTCAGTGACAATGAGACAGGAATATTTGTATTCATGGCAGTAGAAGACTCTGATAAAGAAGACTCTAAAGAAGAATATGAAGAAGCCAAAGAAGAAATTGAAGAAATTGAAGAGGCAGAAGTTGACTTTCGAGAAGAATTAATGTGTGCCATAGAAGTTATCATAAGAGAAAAGAAGAAAAACAAGAAACTACAAGAAGAACTAGACAAGAAAGAAAGACTCAAGAACTAGAACAAATAATCACAAAATTGAAGGTTCAAATAGAAGAAGATAAAAGAATTTAAGAAGCACTCAAACAATAGTTAGAAGAAAAGGACAGGATCATTGGAAACTCGAAAGGAAAGATTGTCACATTAAGAAAGGATATTCAAAAGAAAAATATGCAGAATAGCTCAAAAGTTTTGATGACATTATCAGTAGTCAAAATCTCATTTTGACAAGACCGGACTTGGATACAATCAGACAGAAAAGGGATCAAGCTCCAAAACAATAGAGCAAGAAACATCTCCAAAAATCTATGCAGAAACAATCAAAGGGGATAGAATGATATATAAGGAAGATTATAGGAACACTCCTCCATAGAGAAGATTCAGATTTCAAAATCAACAAACAACAGATTGGCCTTAAAAAGAAGAAGAATTCATAAGAGCACCTCCTTTCAGAATATCCTCAACTCCCAGGTATCAAACTATATTTTTTGGTTTATGTTATGCATGTAATAATTTTGGACATAAAGTTGTAACTTGCAGAGCTAACAATAGGAACAATAACAACTTTGAGAGTCATTCACAAAGGGGTTATTCAAAAAGGCCTAGTCAAACACAGAGAAGAAGTTACAATAGGTTTGAATCTTTGAGCATTGAAATGGAATGTTACAAATGTAACAATTTTGGGCACATGGCCAAAGAGTGCAGAATGATAGTCCCTCATAAAGAACCTCAACAGAATAATAATAGTCACAGACAGGAACCTCGGAAAAGGACATGGATAAGAAAGCAAGATCAGTATAGAAATGAAGAATGCACAATTGCTCTACAAGCTAAGCAAAAGAAACACAATTGGTATGTTGACAGTGCGTGTTCAAAACACATGACAGGTGATAAAGACAATTTTCTTACATTACAAAAGGAAATAGATGGATCAGTCTCCTTCAGAAATGATGATTCAATCAAAATCATTGGAAAAGACACAGTCTGAATTGGGAACAAGAATGAAAAGGAAGAAAATGTTCTACTAGTAGAAGATATGAAACATAATCCTCTAAGTGTGAGTCAAATGTGTGACCAAGGTCATAAAGTTACTTTCGATTCACAAAAGTGTGAGATAAGAAAAGAAGGTTCAGGGAAATTGGTTTCTACAGCTGCAAGAACTTCAAGCAACATATACATGTTAAGTGAAATTGGAAATCAAAAGTGTTGTCTAGGAAAGGAAGATGAAAATTGGATATGGAATAGTAGAATGGGTCACATTCATTTTGATAACCTTGTTAAATTCAGAAAAAGAGAAGCAGTCAGAGAAATTCCCCAGATCAAGAAACCAACCAATACTTTATGCAAGCATTTTCAACAAGGAAAGCAAACAAAGACCAGATTCAAATCAAAGGAATATTCAATGACAAGACCACTGAAAATTGTGCATATTGATCTAGTTGGACCAACTACAACAAAGGGCTTAAAAGGTGAGAAATACTTTATGTTATTAGTTGATGATTATACAAGAATGACTGCAGTTTTCTTTCTCAAGAATAAGTCAGAAGCTTTTGAAAACTTCAAGATCTACAAGGAAATGGTTGAAAATTAAATGGATTCAAAAATCAAATGCTTGAGATCTGATAATGGAGGCGAGTTCACCTCAAAGGAATTTATGGACTACTGCAGGAATCATGGAATAAAAGGGAAATTCTCCATTGCTAGGACACCTCAACAGAATGGAGTTGTTGAAAGAAAGAACAGGACAATACAGGAAATGGCTCAAACAATTCTAATGGATTCAAAATTGACAGATATTTTTTGGACATAGGCAGTGCATACAATAGTTCACATTCAAAACAAATTAATTCTCAGAAACAACACCGACAAAACTCCTTACGATCTATGGAAAGGAAAGGAAGACCATCAAATGTGAAGACTTCATAGTTTTTAGAAGCAAATGATATATCAAAAGAGAATATGGAAGAATGGGAAAGCTTGACTCTCATGTAGACAAAGGAGTACTTGTTGGTTACTCAAGTACAAGGAAAGAATACAAGTGTTACAATCTAAGATTGAAAAAAGTTGTGGAAAGAATCAACGTGACAATTGATGAAACAGGCAGAACATAATCAAAGGAAGAAGAAAATGAATCAATGAAACAACCCTTAGAAGAAGAAGTAGAAGATGAAAAATAAGTAGAAGAGGAAGATGAAGAGAATCAGACAGAAGCAGAAGAGCAAGTCCAACAAGTGTCTCCAAAGACACCCAGTAAACGAGTACAGAAGAATCAACGTTCAAATCAGATTATCGGAAACAAAGATGTAGGAGTTGAGACTAGAAGAAGAATTCTTTCACCAGAACAAACACACCTAGAACTCTTATCTACAATTGAACCAAACTATTTTGAAGAAGACAGCAAGGATGAATTTTGGAATAAGGCCATTGATAAAGAATTGGATCAAATAGAGAAAAATGACACTTGGTAATTGGTTCCAAGACCAAAGGATAAGAATGTGATCAACACAAAATGGAATTTTAGGAATAAATTGAATGAATATGGACAACTTACAAGGAACAAACCTAGATTGGTATGTAAAGGATATGTACAGATTGAAGGAATCGCCTTTGAAGAGACATTTGCCCCAGCTGCCAGAATGGAAGCAATCTGTTTGTTTTTAGCTTATGCATGCTCCAAAAATATTAAAGTATATCAGATGGGCGTAAAGTCATCTTTTCTGGATGGGGAACTTGAAGAAGAATTCTACATTGAAAAACCAGAAGGATTTCAGTTGTCATAGAAAACATATTATATGTGTAAATTAAAGAAGGCCTTGTATGGTCTAAAATAGGCAACTAGAACATGGTAGTCTAGACTGGATAAGTATCTGCAGCTAGCAAGGTTCAGAAAAGGAGTTGTAGACAACAACCTCTACATCAAGGTAAGTCAAGGTAATATTTTATTAGTTGAAGTTTATGTTGATGATATTATTTTTGGTAGAGATGATGACAAGTTAATCCAGAAATTTGCAAAAGATATGTAGAATGAATTTGAAATGTCGTTACTTGGAGAACTATCCTTCTTTCTGGGACTTCAGATACGTCAAAGAAACCAAGTAATTTTTATTTCTCAAACCAAGTATAGCATAGAAATGCTAAAGAGGTTTGGAATGGAAGATTGCAAACCAGTTATCACTCCCATGCAAACCAGTTGCAAGTTGAGCAAAGATGATGATTCGAAGTCTACAAATCAAAGGCAATATAGTTCAATGGTTGGCATCCTACTATATGTGACAACATCCAGACTAGATGTAATGCAGGCAGTTGGACAGGTGGCATGATTTCAAGAAGCACCAAATCAATCACATGTATTAGCAATGAACAGGATTTTCAGATATCTCAAAGGAACAAAATAGTTTGGATTATGGTATCCAAAAGGAAAGGATCTATCACTTATTGCCTACATAGATGCAGATTGGGCAAGCTGTATTGATGACCAACGAAGCACCAGTGGAGCAGTGTTATACTTAGGTGAGTATTTAATATCATGGTTAAGCAAGAAACAATCATCAATATATTTATCTATAGCTGAGGCAGAGTATATTGCAACAACATCATGTTGTACACAGGTTCTTTGGATGAAACAAACTTTGACAGATATACAGGTTGAGTATGATGAGCCCATTCCAATCTATTGTGAAAATACAAGAGTCATCAGTATCTCAAAGAACCCGGTGATGCACTCCAAGACGAATCAAATTCCAATCAAGTATCACTTTCTACGAGAGCGGGTTTCAAAAAATAACATCAAAGTTGAGTATGTGGGCACAAAAGAACAAGTGGCAGACATATTTACAAAACCACTTCCACGAGAAGCCTTTGAATATCTTCGCCAGAGACTTGGAATTATTTCTACTCCAAAATGAATGATTTTTGAATTCTTATATTATATGTCTTAGATTTACATGAGGAAGCACCATAAGAGGACAGTTCGGTTAGGGGGAGAAACCCCAGATGGAAAGATACATTTTCCATTAATGAAAAAGGGGGAGAGATTTATCAGTTGCAGAGGACAGAGGCATGGTTCCAAGGGGAGCAGATTTATCAGATACAGAGGATAGAGGCATGGTTCCAAGGGGAGCATGAGTGATATGATTTCAGTATTGCATTAGAGCATTGCCATCAATGCCAAAGGGGGAGATTGTTGATTAAGGTTGGTTGTCATTGATGTCAACCCTTGAAGAAATCCCGATAGCACAAAGGTTTGGGTAATGGACCCAAGTTTGTTTGATGTATATATGACTCATTATTGTCTTGTCAAGGTTGATAAGAAGTACATATGGATGAACTCCAAAGTGGTCCCCTTATGGTGAAATCCCTCAGACAAAGATGCTTTATGGATTGAGTTATCCTAGAAGTATGGTTAGATAACCCATTCTTAATTGTGGAATAATGAGATGAAGGACAGTGAATTTTTCAGTGAAACTATCCTAGATGCATAGTTCTTGTCATGCCATTTCCGGTGGTATGTGGAACATCATATAACTCCTCACGGCTAGAGAGTTATGACCATATGAAGTTGGAGAACCCTCATGAGTCTTATAGAAGCCCCCAAGAGTCAAAGTGTCTTGCAAAAGAAATTATTTTAAATGGAGAAGCCCTAAAATAAGGAAAGTGTAAGGATACATGAAGATATAAATAATAGGCAAATCTCACTCATTAAGGACACACTTGTACATATTGTATATCTATTTTCTTGTGTAAAGCTTATTGTAAATACTTGTGGATACATCTCAAGTGGTGAACGTCTGAGGTAGCATGAAGGGTTGACGGCGAAATTCTCAGAATTACATCGAATACAAAAAACCCCTATTTTTTTAGGCATATGCAGGTTGTCTATGTATAGGGTGAGGACATGTACGTGGGTTGTCTGTGAATAGGGTGCATACATACGCGGGTTGGCTGTGTATAGGGTGCATACATGTATGCAGGTTGTCTGTGTATAGGGTGCGTACGTACGCGGGATGGGTGTGTATAGGGTGAGTACATGTTGGTAAAGCCATGAAAACTTGAGAATATGAATATGCAGAGGTTCTATATTCTGAGATCAAGCTCCCAGGAAGTTCTAAAGTGATCAAATATATCATATCCATCCATCAAAAGGTATGTCTTATTTCTATGACTAGTTGGATTTTGATGTATGGATGAGGAATGGTAATGGATATTTGAGGATTCTCCCTAGAAAAACTAGTGGCTGCATGGGATCTTCTATATAATTCATATCTACAGAAATACAGTGCTGGTATGTTCATCATTGATACTTCTTGTGAGGCACATCCTGTATTTCTTGGCATATGGCTAAGAGTTTTTATGGTACATGGTTGAGAGCTTGTATTTATGTAGTAGTTGATGTATTGAGAGGTTGAATATTAGAAAGGGTTTGATGACTAAGATCATATGAGGGATATTATACTTGTTCATGATTACACACACCTATGTGGAACATGACTAGAGAGAGACATATTTTCCTTGAGTAAAGGTTATGTATGAGGATGCATGCACAGTGTATAGTTACAGTCTAGATACAGTGACAGGTTATAGATCTATGTGAAAGAAGTAACAGAGGGTCAGAAGTTTCCAAGAAAAAGGAAACCCTAGTTTTCAGAAGGCATACACAGGTTGCATATCAGTTAAGGCATGTACATACACGGGCTGCATAACAGATAGGGCACGTACATACGCGGGTTGCAGTGCTCTAGGTTGTGTGCCTATTGTATTTTTGTAGATACATGTTCAGTTCAAGTACAAATTGATTACAGGGAAGTTGTACAGATTGGATACAAGTCAGTGGTACAGGTTGATACAATTGTACAATAGGATATCTCATAGTGACAAGTTTTCAGTGGTTCCATGATTCTACTTATACTTCAAGGTGGTTGGACGGGGAAAGGACAGGTGGTTGTAGCCACCTTCCGGTTGTAGCCGAAGAACATAGGGGGTTGTAGCCTCCTTCTGGTTGTAGCTAGAGAATTGGGGATTTGGAGCTTCCCTTAGGTTGTAGCTTGAGAAACTAGGGGGTTGGAGCCTCCTTCTAGTTACAGCTGGAAAATAAAGGAAGTTGGTGCTTCCAATGAATGTTATTCTTCAAGACATATATGAAAGATCATTATATGGTTTTCTCCCGCTTTGGGTTTCCACGTGAAACATTGGTGTACTGTGTATGTGTGTGATTGTTAATTTCTTATTGCTCATTATTGGATAATAATTCTACATTGATATAACACTTGGATTATTTGGTTAAAAGGGATTATAATTGCGATATTACTGATTCACCCCCCCTCTCAGTAATCCAATAGGAAAGATAGCCTCAACCCCATATACAAGATGGAAATGGGAAACACCAAGTGACCTCTTTGTTGTAACTCTATCATTCCATAAGGCAAATTTCATCTTTGAGTCCCATGCTTTCTTGTTGTCTTATAAAAAATTATTTATGATCTTTATGAGGATCTTGTTAGAGGAATCTGTGAAACCATTTCCTTGGGGGTAGTAAGGAGTAGAATGGACTAATGTAATACCATATTTTTCACCGAATTTGATCAATGGTTCAACTTTGAAGGAGGCAACATTGTCAGTAACAATCCTTCTTGAACAACCAAATCTTAACATGGTATCCTCAAGAAAACTAATGATTACCTTGTGGGAGGCATTCCTTGTAGGAATGGATTCTATCCACTTGGTAAAGTAATAAGTGGCAGTCAAAATACACATATAATGACCACTTGAAGATGGATGGATTTGCCCAATGAAGTCAAGACCCCACTGTTGAAAAAGTCCAAAAACCACCATAGGCTTCAAAGGAAAATATTTGATTTGTTGCTTTCCAAAAAAAATTTGGCATTTGACACAAGCTCTAATATTTCCACAAACATCAATAAAAAGGCTACGCCAAAAATACCTAACTATGAGGATCTTATAGGATGTGGTTCTCCAAAAATGATGCCCCCCACATAAGTTGTCATGAAAGTTAGTCATGGCCTTTTGAGCTTCATGTGGATCTAAACATATCAAAATAACTCCTAGAGGATCTTTCCAATACAAGACATGATCAATGAGACAATATCTGATTGATTTAAGCTTCAAATCTCTCACCTTGTTATTTTCCAAACCATCAGGAGGCTGCCACTTCTGTAGAAAATATATGATGTCTTTATACCAAGTGCATTCTACCAAATTTGGGCTGACATGAGAGCTTTTATCAGCAAACTCAGCTTGTTTATTTTCTGAGTTTATGTTCATGAAATTAACCCCTAAAGCTTTGTAATTTGATTCAGCCAGCAACCTGGCTAAACCTTGGCCTTTCACTAGTTTAGTGGGCTTCATTTCAAGGTCAAATTCCAGAATTTTAGCAATCCATTTGCTCCTCTTCCCATCTATGTCAGGTTGGATAAGTATCTCTTTCACTGAGGCTGAAGGGGCATATGCAACAACCTTTGAATACAGAACATATACTCTGAAAGCCTTGAGGGATTTTACCAAAGAATAAGCATGCTTTTCCATGATATCATATCTCATTTTTGCATCCCTCAATGCTTTGCTAAAAAAATGAAACAGGTTGCTCTAACCCCTCTGTATTTTTCTTAGCAAAACAATAGCCAATGTGTCAAATGAAGCAAAGGAAAATATCAGAAACTCCTTAGAATAGTCAAGTCTAATGAGAACAAGTTATTCATTCAAGGCCTTTTTTATCTGATCAAAATATTCTTGAGCCTTAGTAGTCCATTTCACCTCATTTCCTTTCCTAAGCATGGTTTTAATGTACATCACTAATTCAACAAAGTTAGAGATGAACCTTCTTAGAAAATTGATGTTTCCCAAGAAAGACTGAACTTATTTCTTAGATCTAGGAAAATATAAGGTTGGATTGGCCTCTACTCTGGTTGGATCAATTCTTACCCCTTCTGTTGATACAATGTGTCCCAATAACTTACCTTACTTCATAGAAAACAAGGAATTCTTAGGATTGAGAGAGAGACTAAACTTTTTTCACTTCAAGAAAACCTTTTTCAAATGATGATAATGCTCTGTATCATATTTTGAGAACACTGTAATGTCATCTAGATGCATGAATACAAACTCTTCCTTCTCCCCAATGAAGGAAATGTCCATTGCTCGTTGAAAGTTCACTCCTGCATTCATCATTCCAAAGGGCATTTTAGCATACATGAATGTGCCCCAAGAAATAGTAAAGGTTGTCTTCTCTCTATATTCAGGCAAGACAAAGATCTAATTGTTGCCAGAAAATCCACCAATAATAGACATCCTAGATGAACCAGTGACTCTATGCAAAATGTGTTCCATCTTTGGCAAGGGGTAATTATCTTTCTTGGAGCTTCTATTCAATTCCTGAAATCAACACATAGTCTAATTTCCCCATTTTTCTTCCTCACAGGGACCAAGTTAGCCACCCACTCAGAGTATCTAAAAGGAATGATGATTTTGGCATCTAACATCTTCTTCACTTCTTTTTCCATAATAGGAAGCAACATGGGATTTATCTGTCTGAGTTTCTACCTAAAATGATTGCTCTCCTCTTTCAAAGGGATCTTATGTTCAATGATGTTTGTGTCATATGTTCTTAAATTTTCATATTTCCAAGAAAACACATAAAAAAACTCCTTTAAAAGCTTAACATACTCAGCCCTTTGTTTCTTTGACAAGATGCTAGAAAACTTAACATAATTTGGATCCTCCTCTGTACCTAAATTGCATCCAGTCACCTCAACATTTTTCGTTGAACCTTTAACCTTTACAACAACATCATTTATATCAAACAATCTCTCCAAGGGGACTATTCCTTTTGGAATATGGTTACTGGGAAACTAAACAATATGATGGTCAGTAATTTTATTCAAAAAAATATCATCATGAGGGATTTTTTCAGTATCACGATCTTGATCAATATGTAAGGTAGAAAAATCATCCATGTCTCAAGAGATCTTTTTATCTGAAGATCATCCTCAAAAACCTTCCAATGTTTGACATTGTGAGGTATAGAGGGTCTATACTTCACTTCCACATCATATTTGAGTTTAGGGGGAAAAGCAACTCTGAAATTACTTGTTGAAACAACCAAGGAATTTTCCATAGTGTTCTCCTCTCTTGGAACAAATGAGATATTAAAAGCTAAGAAGAAACTATCAACAATATCCCAATCTTCATTTTTGTAAGTCCTTAACCTGGGGTGTTTAGCTTGATACAAATTTTTAACGTGATGAACAATTAATTCATCATCTCCAAACACTACTAGCTCTTCAATCCTCAAGTCTTTAGCAGCCCTCAAACCCAAAACAAGAGCCTCATATTCTGCCACATTGTTTGTAGTTTCAAATTCAAGCTTGTAGGAAAAAGATATGATCTCTTGGGTAGGAGAAATAAAGACTACCCCATAACCATCACCTTCCTTAGAAGAGGCCCCATAAAAAAACATCTTCCAAATAGACATATTAGGAGGAGGATCTTCACAAGAGGTGATGTACTACTTTCCAACTTCAATAGGTGGTTGAGGATCATCAGTGAGTTGTAATATACTGGATCCTAAATCAGTATCAAGTGCAAAAATAGGGTGGTTGGTAAGATTTGTTTCATCACTGATGATGTAGGCTAATTGTGCCTCCCTATAAAGCCTTCTATGCTCTTCCCTAAACACAAGAATAGTGGCATATGAAATTTCCATCTGAAAATTTCCCCCTATTATTTTGATACAAGATCTTGACAAGAGAATCCCAAACTTAGGGGAACATCAACCACCACAATATCCATGACCACACTTTTCATTGGCAATTGGAATAGGGTAACAACCAGGTCTTTAATGACCCCAAAACACTTCACCTTCCTGGAATCAAATGAGTATAGGTCATGGTCGTTTTTTGTAATTTCCAACCCAAGCTCATCCATGACATTTTTAGGCATGAGGTTATGAGATGCCCCTGAGTCCATCAAGCAGTTGTGAAACACTTTATCATGAATGTTTAATGATGTGTAGAAACGGGGGGAAGAGTCATTGCTATCCTCTACCAAAGGACCTAGGTTGACAACTGGTTTTTCATCTTGAAGGTTGATTGAATTTATGGAATTAAAGGAAGGCTCGAGCTGTAGCATTTTAGAAAGATATCTTTTGAATTCATCATTCCTAATCAGCTCCAAAAAAGGTACATGGATTTTAATTTTTTGAATCTCAATCTCAAAGCTAAAAGAGGATGGAGATTTCAAAATCTCCTTAACTTCTGGGGTAGGGATCTTAGCCAGTGCCTGGGGGTTTTGTGCTTATTTTTCTTTGTTGCTAGCTACCACAGCCTTAGCATAATTTTTTTTTTTGGTGGGTTGATCAGAAGTGTCAATCTTCCCCTCTTTCTTTTTTGACCTTAGGTTTTATTTACTTGGATTGTCATTTGTTTTTTCCCCTTTACTCAATTCATTTAAATGACTATCCATGAGAGACTCTTCATATGTAGATTGGGTTAAATGAGGATATGAAGATGTGTCACCAAGATAATGGATTTTAGGATCAGTTTCTTCATCCTCTCCTTCTTCATCAGCAACAAGGTTTTTTTGGAGAGGGGCTTGGATTTTTTTATCATCCCTATCCCTATTTCTTTGATATCTTTGGAGGACCTAATGGGAATTATTTGGTCTTCTGAAGTTACCTCTATTATCAACATTATGTGTGTTTCTATAGTTTTGTTTTCCTTCAAGTTTCAACTTCTCCATTTCAGCAGAAATTTATTTTACAAATTTTGTAAGTTTATCAACTTGAGTGTGGACAACAAGGGATTCTGAGGTTGAAGCTTCAGCCCTACCTTTCCTTCTATCTCTATCATATTTTCCCCTAATTTTTTCAGCTTCCAATATGTTAGATTCTACTTCCAAAGTTGCATCTTTCATATGAGCTAGAGAGGTAGATCTTCTTTCTCTCGACAGGAGGCAAAACTCAGGGTCAAAAGCACTGGCATAGGTAATCTTGGCAGAGGTTTCTGTAGAATTTATTTCAATGGGAATCTTGTTGTGCATTTTATTAAATCTTTTTGAGAAATTTGAAATAGATTCCCCCTCTTTCCTCTTAAGTGACCCAAATTCTGTAATATAATAAAGGAAATCCTTTTTATCCCCCCAATGCCTCAAGAAAGCATCATCCAAATCTTCATTCCCAAAAAAAGATCTAGGAGTCAAACCCCTAAACAATTTTCTAGCCTCACCATCAAGGATCTATACAAATACCCTCATCCATACATCTTCATTCTCAATCTTAAGATTATCTGCATAACTATAAAAAGATGCAAGGTGTTCCTTTGCAGTTATGTCTTCCTCCCATGTGAACTTGGGCATGTACTTAAGGTAGTCTCCAACCAGGAGAGCATTCATAGGCTGAGGTAAAATAAGAGGGGCATACCTAGTAGCCACTATGGAATCCATACTATTTCTAGGAATATTAGCACATGCCATTGGGTTGTGAACAGTAGGAGAATAAGGGGTAGATGGAGTTTTGACAGATACAAATGCAGCTTGGATTTTTGGAGAAAGAATAAGCTTGTATGGAGAGGTTTCTGTTTTCAGAGGAAGAGTTTGAGTCTTGGAGGAAGATGGTATAGGGTCCAAGGAAAAATAGGTTTCCTCTTATTTAGTCACAATAAATTTGATAGAAGGAGGAGTAGGAAGACCCAAAGTAGGAAAATATTCAAGACTGTCAAGTATAAACCAACTTACAACATCAGGAGAAGCAATGGTTTCAAAATTTTCTTCTTTTAATTTGGGGCTAAAAGAAGAGTATTCAACAAGAAAATTTTCAAAATCCAAACTTTTAGAAACTTCAGCAGAAGGTAAAAGAGGAGAATTGGATATGGCTACTAGAGTTTTAAAAGTAGAATCGTGTAAATGACCAGAAGTACCTAGTAAAATAGTTGGAAATCCTCCCTGAGAATCCTTTCATTTCTTGATAATATTCTTTGGGTCAGCTTCAGGTGTTGCCAGAGGTAGATGTGGAGTATACCTCATGTTTCTGCCTTTGGGAGCCACAACTGAAACAGTGGAGTCACCAGGTGCAAGCTTCAATATTTAATGTACTGAATTCTAATGCACCTTCATAATCAATATTGCTTTGTCGTTCAATCCCAGGGAAATTTTTTCAATTCATTCCCTGGAAATGACGCCAAGAATGTTATCACTGAGAATCACCCTCAGATTGCAAGAGGATAAGACCAGTACCCATCAAAAGGTTTGTGAATGTAAATTAATGATTAAAGGTCAAATGGACAAAACTCAACATAAGAATGTTTTAACACAAAAATATGGGCTAGTATGCATAAGAAAATGAGCTTTTGATTAACTACAGTTAGTGGTTTAAGGATAAAGGTGAATAGAAGGAAGACTTAGTGAGGAAGGTGGATAGGCCCGCTATAAGCATTAGGCCTTCAAGAATATAGGAGAAGAAAAATTCAGTCACAAGAACTTCTTGAACTTCAAGTTTAAAACACTGAAAAACATTCATAGAAGAATTATAATCAAACCTCCATTATAACACAAAAAAAACATCTCATATGGATCATCCAATGATGAGCATTTCAGAATAAGAGGAAACAATATGATGAAAGAAAACTGACTTCTACTAATGAAAATGTCTCAAGTCTCATACATAATCGAAGAACAACTCTATTTAGTCAAAATATTACAAAAAGGGAGCTTTGCTCAACCATCCGACCCTCGCATACCATTCATCTCATATATTTATAATCAAAACAATAAGCAACAACTAGGGGTGCGATTTGGCCTTCCTATCCTAGGATTCTCCACAAAATTCTACAATTCTAACATCTGTACCAACAGATCTAACAAACTGCTAAAATCAAAGAGCATGTTGGAAACCACTCTGACAAAAAGTGAATGACATGTATTATTGCTTGGGCGCATCTTTTGTAGTGCCATGTATCCTCCAAGCTCATATGTTGATCTCCAACTGCCACCTTTTGATCTTTGGTTCCCTCCAAATCATCAAAGTCAAGAGGAAGAAATGAATTCAAAACCTTTGACTGTAATGGCCAGTTTGTAGCACCATTTTGTAGCGCCCTTGTAAAACTGCTTTGCATATTTCGTAGTGCCTTTCTTCATGTTTTCTCTGTGATATATGGGTCATAGTCTATTAACATTCTTCTTCTCATCATGACGTTCCTTTGATGATTTGGCTTAAGTCTTAGTTTATGTTTCCATGTGTTGTTCTCGGATTGGACCCTATATAAGCACGTGATTGCAGAATTTTTTAAGGGCAGTTTGGATCCACACATCTCTGACTCCCGCAATCCACCACCAACTACCACGTACCTTTCTATCTATTCCATGGTTTTGATTGCGGGACCGCTATAGGATTTTAACATTCAAGCATGTTTTTTCCCCGCAATGAAGTGTGGTCATCAATCTTGTCGTAATCTGCAATCTAGGAATGCCCTGCTTTTGTTGCCACGCACTGATAAATTTTATCCGTCCACCAACTCTAGAATCCTTTTAACCATGTTTATAGATGGCACCAAATTGGCATTCGGGAGCTTTGAATGTTGAGCAGGAATACCTGTCGGAGGACGATCTCCCCGATCCAACGTGGTGGCCTGAAATGAATGCCATGCATCCTGGGCGGATAAATGCCATGTGCTGAGTTGAAAAACACCCATGGAGTGGTAGGGCCCGAAGCGACATGGCAACCTAACGTCACTTCGGGACTTTGGCTCTTTGGGACTTCGGGATGTAGAGCATGGAAATCTTCTGAAGTAACTTTCTCCCGATTGACGTGGCGATCTCTTGGTACTTCGACACTTCGGCTAGTTCAAATGTAAAGCATGGAAATCTCCCGAAGCAACTTTCTCCTGGTTGACGTGGCAGTCTCTCATGACTTCGGCACTTCGGGACTTCAAGACTTCGAGGATTCTTTTTAGTCGTTAATCCTTGCGTGACTTTGAAACTTTGAATGCACGAGAGCCACTAATATGAACTATACATGGGATCTCCATCGTTGAAAATTGAACCTGTTTGTTTGCTTGTATTTCAAGCCTGAAATGGACTTCTCTGAATGTTTCATTTTGCTCATGGTTTTTCCCTGTGCATACAACATACTTTATCGGCTCGTTGTAAGCTCAATTAAAGGCAAACAAGATGACCAATAATTCTAACCAAATCATGATATGTGTTTATACTTCAAGAAAGATAGAAAAAATTTGTGCAAAGAATCAGTCAAGCAAGAAAATAAGGAAAAACATGTCATTAAACAAAAGGGAAACCAACTTTAACAACCAGAAAAGGAAAAACTTATAGGAAGGTATTCAGAAAAGAGAGAGGCAAGGCAGAGGTGTAGACTTAGGTCTTAACAACAACTACATATGACCCATGACAACTTCATGTGATAACAGGTTCCTAAGTTCATAATATAGGGGCATCAGACAAGAGAGCATCCTTATTCTAGTATAGTCCCAAATATCTCATATTTTTATCTTACATTCCTCACATATATTGAGTATCTATATCCATTAGATTTACCAAATCAAGAATCCCTTATGGATTGTTTGCAGAATGACTTTCAAATCTTGGATCCTTTCCTTGATAAGTTCATTATTCCCACTGACGCAACTCACTCTCATTGAGGAAAAGGAAGGTAATTTGATCAAGGTGGATATCAGTGGCCACCCACCTATTCCAACTGGCTCAAAACAATCTTTTGGCAATTTACTATGTTTAGCAGGTTTTCGGTTCCTAAACTTCTGGGGCCATTTTGAGGGCCTAAATGAATTTTTTTTGGCATCGAGCACCTCAAAAATAAATAAAGGCTTATATGGATCCCCCAAAATGGATCTCCTCGATGATACCTTTCTAACAATCTATCATTTTCCCCAAATGGAGATCGTATGCCAAAGTTACACCCCCGGGTAGTTGATACACCAAACTACCCAAAACGGCGTCCACAAAACTATTGGTTTTTCATCTTCCGGGGTTAGGGTTTTGGATTTTATTTATGTTAAAAAGGCCTTTAGAGCCTCATTATAATCATCTTATTTCGAATGTGATTATCCATCACATCTCTTCTCACAGATAATATGTGACCATTCTAGTGAGTCTTTCACTCTATATTTCTACAGTTTTGTACATTTCACTCATTAATAGAAATTGTGTATTACTGTATCTCTTTGTTTATGGTTATATCTATGATAAATATATGTTATATTATTGGATATTTTTTATGTCTCTATACATTTATTTAATATATCTCTACTCTCATTTTATGTCGAAAATCATTTGGACCAGTGGTATCGGAGCAGGTTGTTCTTGATCGTTTTTTCAGTGCATGTCCCTGACAAGGTCTGTGTATAGAAAGTTGGGTCTCAAGCTTGTCTCTATTGAAAACAATCGATCATCAACACATACTCAACTGCTATTTTCACGACTGCAATGATTCAACCAGAAGAACCAACAGATCCTGAAGAGGGGGAGTTCCTCTTCCATTCACATATGTGGGTGAAGGGGACCTCGTTGCATTTCATTGTTGATAGAGGAATCCAGAATAACCTCATATAAAAAAAGGTCATCAAACATTTGGAATTGTCAACAAAACCACACCCACAACCATACAACATTGAGTGTATTTTCCAGGGACGCGATCTCCATGTCAGCCAACAATGTCGATTTTCATACGACATCCATCCCTTCAAAGATGAGGTATTATGTGATGTTTCCCCACTGGATGTTTGTGATGTTTTCTTGGGCCAACCATATATGTGTAAGCACCATGATATTTATGAGTCTTGACCCTGTAGTGTCATTGTTACTCTGAGGGGTCATCTCTATAGGATACTAGAAGTAGTTCCAACTATTTTCCCACCTAAATAGTGCCACAAGTTAGTATCTCATACTACAAAATTCAGCTTCTTCACAGTCTGTTCAAAAGGTGAATAGAAGAACACCACTATAGCCTCAGTCTAAGAACCTTCTTTCCAGCAGAAGCAGGTCGAAAATATTGAAGCAAAGTGTAAGGATTCCTTATCCACACAGTCATCTCATGTATCCATATTGGTTGAAAAGGTCCAACCCTTTCAGCCACAGGTTTGTGACAGCCTTTAAGAAGTTAAGAAACACAACTTCTCCAACAAGGCAAGTAGCTCATCAAGATGCAGATTCAACAAACGCTTTCTCCTCTCCCCTGAGAAATCAATGCAATGGAGACCATTTCTTCCTAAGGAGGGAGGATTGATATAGGTGGATATCAATGGCCACCCACCTATTCCAACTAGCTCAAAACAGTCTTCTGGAAATAAAATATTTTTAGTAGGTTTTCGGTTTCTAAACTTCTAGGGATATTTTGAGGGCCTAAATGATTTTTTTCAGGATCAAGAACCTCAATGATAGACAAATTGATGCAAACCCCCACCTTCACCTGGGTTCCACACAACCTTTCGGTCTAGGATCGTTCAAATCAGGAGTTGAATTAGCTCTTTGGGCCCTACTGAGCCCCCAAAATCTTTTACACAAGTCCTTAATCTCCTAAGGCACAGGTTCCTCAAAACCTGTAGGATCTTACTAATCCCCCTTTCCCTTAATTTCAAATTCAGGCCTTAGCCCCTTTTCCTCTAACAACAATAGCATGTGACCCTGGGCTGTGACCCAGTGCCAAGCCAAAAGGAATTATTTTATCACTTCAGCAATTTCTCCAATCCCATTTTCTTTTAAAATCAAATTTTTACTTCAACCCCTTTTCTCAGGCCATCTCCTCATATGACCAAGGGTCGCGACCAAGAGTTAACCCAAAGGATGCTACTTCGGTGCTCAGGATTTGGCGATCTCCAAATGCATCCAACACACACAACATTCACAAAGATTTGATTATCGAAAAAGGAATATCGAATGTCTCTAGTACTCCACAGATCAACGACTCCTACGCCTCTTTCACGCCTCAAGCGTTAGCCACTTTTCTCCAACGCTTCTCCAAAAAAATCCTCAATCTATGAATTGGCGAACATGTTCAAATGTTAGATCAATGACTCTCTAGCCTCAACAAATCAACGATTCATATCTCCCCTTTCGACCTTCAGCGATTTACTTTGGTCATACACACAGATGACCTTTCAAATCTACCGACGCCAAAAAACTGAAATATCTCTCCTTCCTCCATGTGTCCCCTCCTATATCGATGGCTAGGATTCCTTCAGGTTTTTGGGAGTCCTCCCTATCTATCCAATGGTTCACTTTTGTCGAAGTGCCAAATCCCCGAACTGTGATATCTTTCACCATGTGTCCTCTCCAAATGGATGGTTGGGATTGAATCCATCCTTCGGGAGTCCAAACAAAACTACTATCTATTTTCCCCGAAGTGTCGGACCTCCCGACCTCTAGATCTGCTGCCACATGTCCTTCAAGATCAATGTCCCACAATATTGTGAACGTTGAACTGGCGGGATTAATATCCGCCCTCCATGTGTCCTATCTCAAACGATGGTCGAGATTTTCTCTGGCTCCCATCCCTTTGGGAGTTCTCAACACTCTTCACATTGTTCTTCCAAAACCCTGAATCGACGGAGTTCAGATCCATGCTCCACATGTCCTCCGCATCCAACGATCCAAATTTTCTTCAGGCTCCTGGGACTTCGGGTACCTACACGCCTTCTTGACCAATTATATCCCGAACTGTTATTCCTCCAAAATCCTTGATATATTTCCACATGTACTCCCATTCAACGGTGAGTATTTACTTCTCCCTTCGACACTTTGGGTGATTTGAACCCTTCTAACCTTTATTCTCACAGAGTGTCCTGTCCCCATACCATGGGATCAGGTGACACCTGTCCACCTAGATCGACAGTGGAGATGGGCTCCGCTACTTCAAGCTTCAAAAATTATTCCTGCTCCAACACTGTGTACTCCCGGAGTGCTAAGATTTGGTCCTCATGATCTGCTAACATGTGTCTCCTATGCCAACGACCAGGATTCACTCCTGCACTTCAGAGCTTTGAGAGTCCTATACTTCGCACCTTTTTTCTTCCAGATATATGAACCTTCATACTATCCCTAATGTGTTGACACATGTCCTTTGGAAATGGATGGTTGATATTCACTTCAACTCCCCACGACTTCGGGAGTCTTGTGCTTAATGAAAAGACAAACCTCTGGACCTCCGAAGTCTGAAGGACCCCCAGGGTTAAAATGTGCACTACTTACTTGGATCCGATGACTCGTGATCCTCGCGCCTAGATCCAACAGACCATATTTTTCCTCCTCCTCTATGTGCTCCTCCTTCAGCTGGAATAAGATCTAATGTTCCAAAATTCTCCTAGAAGTTGATCCAATGGTTGTTGAAGCTTCATCCTCCCAACGAGGGATTCTTTGATAATTTTCAAAGGCTTCAAACCTTTGAATCTTCTCCTATGTAGGATAAATCCTCGTCCTCTGCTGCAACTCCTGATCTTGAAATGATTTTAAAATTCAAAAGGGCTCGGCCCTTTGAACGTTTCCCTCCTGCAAGGATGTCAAATTGTCCTCTTCTTGCGTTCCTGGAAATATCTACTCCTCCTGAGCTTTGAGCTTGAAGTAGTCTCACTTGTGCTCACCTTGTGTTGCTTCTACAAATATGACCTTGAAAAGGTTCTCAAACTCTGCACTCCTTGCAGAGTCCCTATGCAGAACCACACTATCTCTCATGGGCTTATACTTACCCCAACTTCTAAGGGTATTGGCACTTTTTTCCTTCAAGGGAATTATTGTTCCCTCCTGGAATTATGTGCTTGTCCTTCTGAGCTTTGGACTTTGAAATGGTCCTTAGTTCATTCCTTGCACTGGCTTCACCTCCTGAAATATGAACTCTAAAGGTTCATTTGCACAATCCTTGTGCTCTCTGTGTAGAATTGCACTTCTCCTCCTAAGCTATATCTATTGGTGTTCCCTCTTGGAAACCTTCTCCTAAACTCGAGAGAGATTTCTCATGCAGTCCTTGCACCTACTCAATGCACTCCTTGCAGAGACCTCAAAGTATTCAATAATTCTGGTAATTCTTCTTCACGGTGTTTAGCAACCCCAATGTGCACTCCTCGCGCTATCCCTTCTAAGATTCATAATGGATCTGGTATGCCCACATGGCACGCACTTTCTCTGAACTCACAAAAAAGTTAAAGTGCACTCCTTGCACTAGCTTCACATAATTTCAATACTCTAGTGTGCACCCCTTGCACAAGCCTAAGATTCTAGAACTACTCGGAAATATACAAAGACATAGAAATCCATATGAACTTGCAAATTTAATCTACTTGCATACATCTACATCATATATAAATATACACAAAAAACATTTAGAGAGTGACCATTCATTATACATAAAAACAAAAACACCTCATATGTAGGAAAAACTTCTTTTGTATTATATATGAATGTTTATGTACAAAGGTGTCTTTACAAAGGATGGATTGTAATAGAGTCTCAGCTCTTCTCCTCTCTCTTGATCTCTCTACTCGCTCATCCTCATCATAACACTAATTAATTTTGATACAAGAGATTTTTTACAAAAGAGAGGCTCCTCGAGCCTTCCCTCCATCTACCTACTAGTATTGAATTGCATTCAATGGACATATAGTCCGAACTAGGCCTAACCCTATATAACTGTCAGCCATTAAAGGTGACATTATCCATTACAATAAATCAACCTGAAAATTCACATGGGCTCGACTTCCTTGAGCCTTACAACATTTAATACATTTTATTACATCAAAATTTTAAATTTGGGTTCAAAATGAGAGGGTTGGCACCTCCCTTTCCTTGGAACCCATTCCTCCAAGTGCACTAATGTGATGCCTTGTTGTTGATTATGAGGTGGATTGATTCTCCTACATCATACTCTCGTGCTGACCAAATCATGATCTGCTTCTCATGGTTCCCTTGTTGTTGTTGTTGAGATCCTCTAGGATCCCAAATCTGAATTTGGAGTTGTCCATGTGCTTGTCTTCCTTGTTGTTGTTGTTGTTGTTTCTCTGTTGTTGCAAGTTATCCTCTGTTCATATTATTCTTGATGTTGATTGTATCCTTTGTTGACTTGAACATCAACCTCATTATCTCCTCTATTACAATGTCCAGTTGGTCCACTAGCTGGCTCCTCCTTTCAGTCTTCTCTGCTATATCTCTTCATCGTCCAATTCCAACTTAACTTGTTGGATACACTATATTTGTGTCATTATCCTTTCCTCTAGGGCCTCCAATTATTCACACAGATCAATGGGAAGATCATCTTGATCTCCCATGTTGATTTCATCTCTTGTGGCATTGTCTTGCCGCTCCACTACAGATTCCATTTCCACAACAATTTTATTGGGTTGTTGCTCAACCATCTCCTCTGGCAGTTTTATTTCTGTCAAGGTCTCCAACTCCTCATATAGATCAAAAAATTCCATGCTATCTATTTTTCTCTCCTCTGTTGCAGGCTCAAATTCTGTAGTCCTCTCTTTTTATTCTCCCTGGCTAAAAATTTTGAGCAATTATGTTGAATGCTCTTCTTCTTCTTCCATCTCCAGGGAAGATTTCAATGTCTTCTCCTGCTCCTCTATGAAAGTATCTACTAGATGTCTCTCCTCTGTTGCACCTTCATCATGTGCACTAGCCTCTACTGGGATGTTTGGCAGGAATATTCTTATTCCTCCAATGATCAAAATGTGCCTCTGATCCTCATCCTCTCTCAGCACTTCTTGCTGATTTGAACTCTCTTGAGTTCATTAAATTTTGGGATAGCTCTTATACAATTCTTCTTCCTAATATTTTAAGTGCAGTGTATCTACCATTAAAATTGCAGTCAAATCAGAGTTTAGTTTTTCCTTGGTTGTTACTGTGACTGAGATCAAATGAATTCATATAGGGGTTTCTCCTAAATATGTCAAACTAATCAATCTTGCTAGCTCACCATCGATTTCAATGTTTCTTCAAGCTGATCCAATCTTCCAATCCTCCATCAGTAGAACCAATCTCGCAATCCTCCAGTTGTTGGCACACCTGCTGGAATATTCCTTGACCCCATTGAAGTTTTGGACAATCTAATATGTAAATCTCCCTTAAAAACATAGAGTGTTCAACTCCTTCCAACTTTTCTAACTCACCGCACTTAAAAACATACAATGATATGATCTTTCTTAATTGCACCAATCCTCGTATGCTCTTCTCCTTCACAAAACCATATATCCACAATTTATTAAAAGGTACAAATGTTTCCATGTTGAGGAGAGTCTCTACTTTTTGGCACCCATTAAGACAGAGCCTTTCAAGTTTTGTGAGACCCCAAAACCCCTTTCCATCTATCAACAACAGTGCAACGCCATATCTGTGTCCGTTTTTTGTAGAGGTGCTCTGTCATCCACCTATGTCGACCAATAACACATGGAAGAATTTTATTTAAAAAAATGAAACTTAGTTGGAATACATTCATCCTTACCTGCTCCAATATTCCCATAGATCACTTTCCATATCTTACCCTAACAGAGTAGCACAATCGAGATTCATCTGTCAGGTCTTCATTGCTAACATAATTATATCCGCCTTAGTCCCAGACCACCAAATTATTTCCATCTTCGATGACCTAAGCATTGATTTACAGCTCCAAGGCCCGATTATCATTCCCCTCATGTGAGGGATCCCTTATATAACCTATATAGTCGAGGGCGGCGAACTCAAAATATCTTCCATCCACGCGTTGCTCCACTTGTATTCAAGCTATCAAAACATGAAGCATAAGATCCTCTTCGACAACGGGCAGACATGGATTATTTACAACTAGGCTCCTTTGTATCTCGGGAAGGATCTCAACATCACCATATTTCTATTTCCATATATTCACATATGATCCCCACCGATGAAAGGGAAAGCAAAGGGAAATAAACCTGGAAATCCTTATATCAAAGTGACATAAGAATGATAATTTCCTACAAGACATAGAGAAGCTTCTCCATCCCCAACTTCTCCATCCTGGGTAGTGCGCAAATGCAAAAATGAAAATGGAGATACAAACCGACACATCTATATTGTAAATGCCTACAAAAATGAAAATGGAGAGACATACTGACTGAGTGATGTTGTAAATGTCTGTGGATTTTCTGAATCTAGACTGGAGAACTATGAAAACAAGTGACGATTTCTAATTCGTTATGGATACATACCTTCAGATGTTGTAAATATCAGTGAATCCTTTGAATCTGGACTAGAAAACTATGAAAACTGGTGGCTATTTCTAATTCGTTAGGAACAGAAGATGAAAATTGCTAGTGAACCCTCCCTTAAAAGAACGCCTTTGTCACAATTACGCAATCTTTCATGTCGATCATATTTGATAGACCAGTGTCAGTAACAACGGTGAAATAACTATGTTGTAACATAATTAATCTGGCTCATTGCCCACAATTGAAATCATGCCATAGTATCTGCTATGCAACATGGTACAGTTTCCATTCACCATATTCCATTTCTCCCCGAGTGGTTTAAATTATTCCATTTCTCGTCGAGTGGTTTAAATTTATTGTTTGTTTTTCTCTCTAATATCCTAAAGTCATGGTGAACAATCTCTCATATATAATTGCTATCTCATGCATTGTGTCGACAACCCAGTTGGATCTGCCTTATAATATCGTATTTTGTTGTTCCTTTCTCTGTTCCTCTCGCTCAATAATCAATCTAATATTGAAATATCAGGTGTTATCTTCCACTTCCATTGGGAGTGAGGAATCACATATTTTCTCAGACGAAACACAAGGAGCGTTGGAAATAGTAATTACAAGTCAGTGAGCTTTACGTCTCCACCGATTTGTCAGTCAGTCAGTTAGTCGTCAGTCTGCAAATACAAATTCGCAAGTTTACTCAAACTTAGTTTTTCAGTCGACAAGCAAGGGAGTTATTTAATGAAGCTGATCTTAATCTTTCTTGAGTCCAATTAAGTAGATAGAAATCAGTTGAATTCATTATTGTCTTTATTGTTTGAGTCAGTCTTACTTCTATAGGAAGTCTGAGTCTTATCTATATATGTCTGAGTCTGTAGGAAGTCGATATGAATAGAGAATAGACACATAATAGAAGAGAAGGAACAACTGAAGGTAGTCAAAGAAGTCTCTGAGCACAATCTCTGTGTGTGTTTGGAAGTTACAGAAGTCGAAGAAGTCATTAGAGCTGAAGTTCGACACAGTATTGTATTTTTGTATTAGCACGCAACAAGAAGTTCTTAATATATTTTAAATATTCTGTTGTTGACATATTCATGAGTATTTCTGAGTTTATATGCTAATTATAGCATTGTGTTGTTTATGTGTTAAGAAATCGTTTCATTAAGTGTTTTATCACAACGCACAGTAAATCGTGTAGTATGTGCATTGCACCGTAAGTCTTGAGAGTTCTGTCCTAAAGTTTTGTGGCATGCAGTATATACAACTGTGTTGTGCAGAATCTGTCTATGTGTGGTTGATCCTAGATCTGGGATCAGAGAAAGTTCTATCAGAACAACTTTATCAAGAGAAACAACTCTATTATAAGGTGAAATATGGCTTCTACTTCAAATCTTCAACTTCCCACTTTTACAAGAAAAAAATATGAGTTATGGTCCTTGACCATGAAGGAATTATTTAGAGGTCAAGATGTATGGGAAATAATCAAGAATGGCTATGTGGAACCAAAAGATCAGGAAGCATACAATGCCCTCACACAACCTTAAAATGATGCTTTGAAATATCGAAGGAAGAAGGATGGAAAGGCGATGTTTTACATACATCAAGTCATGCATGAGAGCTTACTCCCAAGAGTTGCATCAACAAAGAAAGCCAAGGAAACATGGGACATATTACAAACTTCTTATCAAGGTATGGACAAAGTCAGGACTTCAAAACTACAAATTCCTAGAAGACATTTTGAAACTTTGTCCATGAAATATATATATTCAATAGATTCATTTTATACCCATGTCATTGGCCTAATAAATCAAATTAAGTCTCATTGTGAAACCATAGAATACAAAAAAGTTGTGGAGAACGTACTTAGAAGTCTTCCTCCTAAATTTGATACCCTAGTTGTGACTCTAGAAGAAAGCAAAGATCTGATTCGGTTTAGTCTAGATGAACTGCAAGATTCCCTCATTAATCATGAACACATATTAAATAGGTCAAATATGTCATTAGAGAATGCATTTTCCATGCAATCATCTATAAGCCATGGAAAAGGAAGGGGGGGAGCTAACTCTAGAGGTAGAGGAAGAAGTTCTATCAGAAGTGGACACAACAACAGTCCTAGAAACACTGGTGTAAGAGGTCAAAACCCAAATACCAATCAACCAAGTAGTCAGAGAACTGAAAAATCAAAGACTCAATGCAATTACTGTAAAAAGTATGGACATTGTGCATATGAATGCAGAAATAGACAGTAGAATCAGAATAAGCAAGGTCAAGATCATTCAAAAAGCGCAAATAGTCCCTTTAGTCCTATGTTTATGGCATGCACTGAGACAATTTCTATACTCTCACCAGTGGAATGCAATGTTGCTCAAGAAATTCCATGTGACACATGGTATCTAGATTTAGGTTGCAGTAATCACATGACATGAAACTTAGAATTGTTTTCTAGTTTGGATAAGTCAGTCCAAACTAAAGTTACACTTGGAACAGATATCCAAGTCACTTTCTTGGAAAAAGGAAATATAAACATTTTAACTAAACAAGGAGAATAAAAAGTTATGTCTGATGATATTATGTTTATGTTCTTAAGGATAATTTGATGAGCACATGACATTTGTTACAGAAAGAATACATAATCTACATGGAAGATAGTCACTATGTGATTATGGACAGATATTCAAGCAATCAACTTATTGCAAGAATCCAGATGAAAAGTAATAGAATGTTTCCATTGACATTGAAGCTAGCCAAAAAGAAAAATACAACACAAGCAATTGGTAAAACAAAAGATGCACAGTTAGCTACTGCATTTACAACAAAAAGTGAACACAGTTCCAATGAAGAAAATAGTGTGTGCAGTATCAAGAAAGGAGAAAGTAGCGTAGAGATGCAGGAAGCATTCTAATCTGAAGTACAAGATGATTTCTCGTTATGACATTTCAGATTTGAAAACTTGAACTTTGGAGGTTTCAAGTTGCTACACACAAAGGATATGGTAAAAGGATTATCATTGATTGAAAAACCAGATAAAATATGTGAAGGCTGCATATTTGGAAAGTAGCATAGAGAATCATTTCCAGTTGGCAAGTCACAAAGAGAAAAAACTCCACTAGAAATTCTACACTAGGACATTTGTGGACCAATGCAAACTCCATCTATAAGAGACAGTACTTATTTTTTGACATTTATTGATGATTTCTCAAGAAAGACATGGATCTATTTCCTAAAGCATAGCATAAATCTGACGCATTGGGTTGTTTTCAGCAATTCAAATCACTTGTGGAGAAGCAAAGTGGTTATTACATCAAGGTTCTAAGAACTGAGAGGGGAGGTGAACACATTTTAAGAGAGTTTCAGAACTTTTGTAAAGTTCATGACATCTATAAGCAATTTACCATGAGGTATACACCACAACATAATGGTGTAGTAGAAAGAAAGAACAAAACCATCATGGAGATGGCATGTAGTATGTTAGCAGCAAAACATTTGTCAAATGAGTATTGGGTTGAAGCATTAGCAACTGAAGTATACATTATGAATATATGTCCGACAAAGAGTGTGAAAAACAGAGTTCCTCAAAAACACTGTACACGTATGAAGCATAATGTGGCTTACTTAAAAGTTTTTGGTTGTTTAGCATACACACATGTTTGAGATGAACTGAGAAATAAGTTGGACAACAAAGAACATAAATGTATATTTGTTGGGTATTATGAAGAAACAAAAGGTTACAAGCTGTATGACCTTGTTACAAGAAAAGTCATAATCAGCCACCACTTTCAGTTCATGGAAAATGAAGCATGGGATGGAAGCATAGAAAGACAGTCCGCCGTGTAGAGATATCCTTTTGTGAAGTGCCTAATGAAAATGGCTGCTATAAAAAGACAGCCTGGCATACCCATTTTACTTGTATATGCCATTCTATATCCCAGTATTGCAGACGCGATTAGATCCCTGGCAACATGTTTTCTCACTCACTGATTCCACGGCCTCACCATACGTGTCTGTATTTTGTTGTTTGTAATCCCCAATAACTGCTCATAAATCAGAAGCTATCATGTTGAACTCTTTAAAATAGGCGATGCTTTTTTTCTCTGCATATGTTTTTTTATTTATGAATCTAAAACCGCATTTCCCGTTGTTTTCATTTTAATCTATTTGGAAATTGTTATCAAGTTGTTTTCATTTTAATCTATTTGGAATTTGTTATCAAGTAGATATGTTTATTCTTCCAGTACCACTAGTTCTTATGTTTTGATTGAACCCCAACACATATGATTTTATATAGTTACTACCTTTGATCCTCTAACACTAGGGAGCAAACTGTACAGTACCGTAAGACATTGCAGTAAACATAATTGCAGATTGTGTTTACGGATTTCTTCTGTTATTGTTGACAAGATTGGAATTATTGTTATTTATAGAGTTATAGCACTTATGATCATTACAAATCATTGTTATGGGCTGTCTTTGCAATAGGGAAAGCTAAAGCAGGTTTGCTCTCTGCTTGCAGAAAAGAAGTCATATCTTGAAGGAGTTGTACATCTTGACAGAAAAGTCAACAGACCAGAATGTAATGTAAGTGCAAGGAGGTCTACTTTTGAGATTTCCTTTTATGGATGATTATTTTTCAATGTCAGCCTTAACTGGACACAGTCTTTTCATACTTTTGAGGCTTCCTTTAATTGATGATTTTTTTTTCAGTGTCAGCCTTAACTGGACACTGATATGATTTTGGCAGTTGCCCACAGGTGGTCCTAACACAGAGTAACATGCAGATCATGGCCCACAGATGAATGACTTTGAAGAAAGATGAAACAACGTAGACTAGGGAGAAAAACTAGCTGCTCATGTGGACTACATCTACACTCAGGAACACAACCCATAAGGCTCAAATAACAGTAACCCATATTTCTTACTCCCTCCACTTCTAGTAATCCGTTAAGCACTACCTGCAGTTTCGGTTGAAAAATAGGGTTTTGGAGCAGTTCAATATGTTGAAGCCACAGGACACCTACTAATTCCCTTTTCATGTTCACAAACTGGGATTGCAAATTGCAAATTATGTTAACATATATCAAATATGGACAGATATCACAGAATTTTCCTTTTCACAAATTTGTGCGTTGAGACTTCTGCGATCTTCGCCTGTACCTCGTTAGTCCGAAGCAGAATTCTCTTTACTTAATTACTACTGGTTGGTTCAAGTTCATTAATGTTAAAAATAAGATGATGATAGAGACACTACGATATTGTCATTGGATTCTTTTAATTCCGCCATTCATTTTTATTTTGTTGTGCTTGAAACCCAATTTCTTCTTATTTTTATTTTGTTGTGCTTGAAACCCAATTTGTTCTTAACGTGGTATGGTAAAGATTTACCCATTTAAGCATGTGAGTATGCTTTGCACAAATCTAAATTTGAGTAATGATTTGACCAGTTTAAGCATTTGAACAAACAAACTTTGAGTAGAATTAAATTATAATATCACTTTTTTCCACAGAATTTTTTAATATCACTTAATTTGCCCATTACGATTTTATTGAATTGTATATCAACTTGTTTACATTACATAGGAAAGTTTACGAGTATTTTTTTTTTTCAAATGTTACCTAAAATTAAGCATGTATTTAATGGAAGGTAGGTTTTAAAGTGAACACTTCCACCGATTTAATATGAAACTAAAATGGGGGAGAAAAGTACTAATGTGTAAAGTAAGAGAGAGGAGTATTACTGTAGGATATAAATTAGAAAAGTATTAATGTGTAAAGTAAAAGTAAGGAGGAGTGTTACATTAAGATATAAATTAAAATAAGAGAGAAAAGTATTTTGTGTATAGTAAAAGTAAGTGAGTTCTAAATAGTAGTAGGATATATGTAAGATCTTATTTTATAAAAAAATTAATAATTTATTATTTTTTTTATAAAGGAAATGAAAGAAGAAAAACCATTTTTTTTTTGGTGAAATTAGATTAAAAAAAATTATATCTCATAGTATGGATATGTGAGATAGTAACTAACTTTGTTATTAATTGTTATTTAATTTTTTAATTTTTTTTTAAATAATAATAATATTATTATTTTTTTAAATATTATTTAAAAATAATAATTAGAAAAATAATAGAATTATCATTTTTCATGAAGAGAAAGAATGAAAGAAAACTAAAACAAGGAATGAAGTAAATAAAAATCATAATAAATTTTTACTTTTTTTTAACAAAGAAATCATACATATTAATATTTTGCATAAGTTTTTTGGATAAACAATGTGTAGGAAGTTTTGAAATTTCCAACTTTTATAATTTACATTCAAAAGATTACAGAAATATTTTATATAAAAAAATTATAAAAATTTTTAAAAAATAAAATAATTATTAATAATATTAAAAATAATAAAAGTAATTATCATTTAATATATTATTTATTGAAAAAAAAAAATTGAAATTAAAAAAAATATTTCATACATAAGACATATAACAACCTAAAAAACAAAGTAATTATTAATATATTAAAAAAAAATATTACTTATCATTTAATATATTATTTTGATAATATATTATTTATTAAGGAAAGGAAAAAAGAAATCAATAATAATATTAAAAAACATTTAATAAATAACTTTCTTTAAAAATTTAAATGGATATAATTCTCAATTTAAAGATTTTAAAATTTATGTTTTCATAGAAATTTTCTATAATAACAAAAAAAACTTAATAAGAAAAAAAGAACAAGTAAAAAAGAAAAGAAAAAATAATGTAAAGAAAGAAACTCATATTTCATATTTTAAAGAATTAATATAACAAATTTAACCATATCTAATGATTTTTATGTTGGTTTTATCTAATTTTTTATAAAATCTAGTTTCAAATTAAAATATATGTAGCTTTTTATATGTATCATTAAATCAATCATATATATATTCACATGATGTAGTTTTATGTTTGTTATTAAATGAACCCCTCCACACACATATATAGATAAAAAGTATTTGTATTAATAAAAAAATTTCATTAATGGATTGGATGATAGACTTCATTGAAATTTTAATGATTATCTAAACATCTATAGACTAGGATTGTATGGGTAATATCTCAAATTTTACATCTTCAATCTAAGCCATGGCTCCTAAATTTTAGCAAATTGTCTCCCTTCCATTCTTGGAACTAGAAGAGAAGTTGAGTTTAAAATCTTTATCCATTATGCATGAGGAAAAATCCAATGGGGAAGAGAAGGTGGTTAGAAAAATGTAGTAGAGAAGAGTTTGGAGGGTTTACACATGGGAAAAAGAGAGCCAAGCTTAGGATAGACCAACCAACATGAATGAAAGTTGGTAGCCTTGAGAAGAAGCCAAGAAAAAATGGAAAAATTCTGTTGAAACTTGAGACATAACTTATGGACCTTCTATGCACACAAAAAATAACACGAGAGTGAGTAATTTCTGAGGTACTGAACAACAAAAAGTGAAATACTCATTGTGTTGTGTGAACAACAAAAAGTGAAATACTCATTGTGTTGTGTGAACAACAAAAAGTGAAATACTCATTGTGTTGTGTGAGTAAGGTATGTGGGTATCATGGGACTATGATTGATCTGTCATCAAGACATCTACAGAGGAAAACATTGATTAGAGCCCAAATTGTATAGTTAACTATCCATGGTTCTCCCTAGTGGTATCATAGCCTCGATAGAGGGTGGCTTAGTTGGTGGTTGGTCTGCAACTTGGAATAGATAAGTTATCTCTAGTTATGCATTTGGATTTTAAGATCATCTAGTAATTAGAAATGTATATGCTCTATATGTAGGTTTGTATTTTTTTTTTTTATCTGTGTTTAAACTTCGTATGTTACTATTTTGAGTGTAAATTCAAGTGTCTCTCTACTCTGTGTAAAGAACGTATTAATTTATTTATTGACGTCTTCCTTCATTAATTGAATCTTAATGATTTAGCACCTCATGGACTTTTGGAAAATTCTCTTTCATGACCATCTGCAGAGTTACAATTGATAAGATTGGTTATATCCATTTCAAATGCAAGCTGGTTGTTTCCAATGAAATTGTACCTGTGTTGCTATGATGTATCGATGTTGTTAGTTACATTGTAATAAGCCAATGGCTGTTGAAAACTGCCCGGAATTGGTGTGAAATTATGACTAATGTTACCAAACGAGATATTATCTATGAGTTCTTCTTCAATGCATACACCAACATTTGGCCTCGTTGATATTGGCTCTCTTTTGTTCCCACTAACACTTGATTGGTTGAGTTCACTATTAATTATATATATATAGCATCTCTTCTATTCTCATTATCTGAGATGACGAAACCTCCTTGTGTCTTCAAAAAAGTTAATTTCTTGTAGCTGGGATAAAGCTTCCATAAAGACCACCCTAGTGTTTTTTTTTTTTTTTTTACATGTTTATAAGCTTTACTGGTAATTAATTAGCATGTAAGTCTTGAAATGTCACCATAAATGTCAATTCGATGTGATGAATTGTCAATTCGTTTGTAGAGATGGGGAACTATTAACCAAGTGGCATCCTAATCTTACTTTAGTGTCCTACATTTCAATAAATCCTAATCACCAGGAGGAAGAATTCCCCAGGGGGCATCATTCATACAATGAAGAAAATGGCGGAGAGAAAATAAGGAAGATTTCATACCTGATCCATGATATCTTTTAACTTCATAAGATCAGAGATTGTTTCTCCATCTACCAACTTCATATAAAAAGGAATATTTTTGAAATAACTCCGTGATTTCATATCATTAGGATCTTGTCACCTTTCCTGTCACCACCTCAACTAACTATTGTACTTGAAAATTATAATCATTTAATATTTTCAACTTTCCATATATTGTAATTATGTCCCTACCTGGCCTCATGGGGCTTGGTATTTGTAGCGATACATAATGCATACCTATTCAAGAGAGGCAATTTATTGACCATTTCTGTGCTTGTTGTCAATGATTTGAACATGCTCAAAAGAGTTAGAATTTCGGTTGCATTCTATTGTAAATGAATTTTTAGAGATTGTAACATTGTAATGTACCATATAGTTATGATTTCTCTTAGCTATAGCTACTAGAGTGTGTCTTGTCTTTTTATTACTATATTTAATTTAACATTATAACATTTTTAAGTACAGTTTCCTTCAAGATTATTCATATTTTGAACAATCTATATATTTCTTAGTAATTCACTGGAAAAAAAAAGAGTAAAAATATATTTTTCTTCATATGGTAATGGTGAAAATACATATTGTAGATGAAGAAATTTCATTTTATTTTTATTTCATAAGTGAGTTTGTTAAATATGGTATCAAAGCCAAGGTTACTACACTATGAGCTATATGGGCTCAAGGAAAATGGAGACAAAGCCTCCCAAGGATATTTTTGAAAGTCGTTCAAAACCTTATGCACAGCCAGTATGGTTGTCTCAAGAAGTCAACATGCTTGGAAATTTGATGACGCTACAAGGACAAAAAATCACTCTGAACTTGGTTACTCTAGTGATGAAAAAATATTTTTGAGATTTTAAATGTTTTCAAGATCCTAGAATGAATAATGAAATGGTAAGATTAATAAGGAAATTCATGGATTGACATGTTTTCATTTAGTGTTTAATTGACTATCTCAAAACATTTTGGTGGTTTGCAAAAACTCCATTGTTGATTATTATAAACTTAAGTGAAATAGCATACAAACTTGCAAAATAAAAATATGATATGGTAGCTAGACAACTTAATGGAACATGTCTTCATATGGTAATGGTAAAACTACATATTGTAGATGAGGAAATTGCATTTTGTTTGTATTTCATAAGTGGGTTCGTTACATATGGTATAAGAACCAAGATTACAACATTTATTAATGAGCATATGGTTGTCTTAAGAAGTCATCATGTTTAGTGATAAAAAAACATTTATGATATTTTCAGTGTTTTCTAGATCCTGGCTCAGAAGTAAGTGCAATTTATCAAACCAAGATATATATTATGATGTTGAAGAGGTTAAAATTGAAAATTTATTTCCCTTGTCTAAATTTTATAAAATATTGAAAGTTGTATTACTTGGAAATACTGGAGCACTAGATAGTTACATAGTTGAACTCTACTTCTCAGTTAATGTAGATCCTATTTTCCTGGTATTTGTTGTAACAGTCTAAGTAGGTTAGATTCCTATATAATGATGTAATCTACCTTCATTGAATAACAATAGATTGTGAGCGTTGCCTCACTGGTGTTGGTTTCTCATTATTCTAAGTTGGTATCAGAGTAGCATTGGAGATCCAGCTCTCCGAGGCGAGATCCAACTCTCCAAGGCGAGATCCAAAGTATGAGATCTCGAATTGATTTGGAAAAATCACCAACGCCCCCTATACAGTGTTAGAGGAGCGTCGACGCCCTCACACTTATAAAATTGAAAAATCTGGACTCCTCATGCTCCCTGTCTATCCATCTGAGAGCACTAGAGTGATAGCGCTCCCCCTCTCACTCTCCAAGAGAGATGAAAACTATGACTCGCATTCCCCCTGCCATCTTACGGTAGCGTTAGCGCTTCCCTTCATTCCTTCAAGGAACGCCAACTGTTTTCTTTGAGAAATTTTTGTGAAGGTGATTATAGTTTGCATGCATGGAGTAAAGGACTTAGCCCACGGTTCAAAGATTGATGTTGTGGTTTGATACGTGGTTATGGTTTTAGTGTTGGGTTAATTTGAAGGTCGTGGCTTATTCCACGAGCCGACGTTGCATACAATACTCTAAAGTGTGGTAAAGTTGTGGTGGAAGCGTGAGTGAGTTGTTTATTTCCTTTGTGGAAAGTGTGAGATTTATTTTTTATATGTGAAGCTTTGAAGTGTGAGGAAGGGGTTATTCTTATGCATGTGAGGATACCAAATGATTTAAAGGTGGATATAAGTGTGCATTAAAAAAAAAGGGGGTTTCTTTTAAGGAATTTTTTTTTTAATACATAAAGTGGTGTTAAGATTTCCTTTTAAAGGTTTTCTTATATTTATTTTAAGAAAGCTAAGAATAGAGGTAGAATCAGATCGGTGGATCCAAAGGCAAAGCGACAGACTACTCAGCACAAGAGGAAATCAACGGAAAGTTGTATATTCTTGGTGATTCACTGTCTTCAGGATTGAAGTGTGTTTGGTGATACAAGGATCCATTGTCTGATTGGACGAGCAGACACTTGCAGCGATGGTGAATCTGCTAGCAGAGACCTACCTCAATGAGCCAACAAATTAAATGACTTGAATTTCATTAACTAGAAATTCAAGATGCAGACCCTGATGGAGGGCTATGGTGTATGAACCATTGCGAAGGGAACTAAAGCAAAACCTGATGCAACTGTCGGTGCGACAACAACACAGATCCAATATTGGGAGAAGCGTGAAAACAAGGCCAAGGTATTGTTGCGTATGTCTGTTAAAGATAGCATAATTCCACATATTAGAGAAGCTAACACTTCTGCTAAAACATGGACAACGCTTAAAGCCTTGTATGAAACTAGAAACACAAATCATATTATGTTCCTGAAAACTAAATTGCTAGGCATTAAGATGGATGAAAATGAATCTGTTAGTTCATTTTTGGGTCGCATTAAACAGGTGAAAGACAAGCTAGGAAATATAGGGGAAATAGTTTCCAACACTGATCTTGTCACTATTACCTTAAATGGTATACTAGAATAGTATCATATGTTCATAACATGTCTCGCAGCAAGGGAGAAACCTCCTACTTTTGAAGAAATGACATGTATTTTGCTGCAAGAGGAAGAGAGGCGTAGGAATATGAAGCCTCAGAATACATATTTGGCACCGTGGTCAAATAAAAGATCCTCAAGAGGGAGATCAGGAGAAATAGGCAGAGGAGGTCATTCATCATAGAGAAGACAATTTCCAAAGCCAAATCAAGGTATGCCCTCTAACAAGAATGAGTCAAAAAGTTGTTTTTAGTGTGGTCGACCTGGACATCTCATTAAAGATTGTCATAAGAAGAAGAGTGATGAAGCTAGGAATAAACCTGGAGAAAACTGTAATGTCATCCAAATAAATGACTACAAATTTATCCCTTTCCCCAATAAAGGCGATGTCCATAGCGTGTTGGAAAGTTGCTCCTGTGTTCATCAATCCAAAGGGAATCTTGGCATACATGAATGTGCCCCATGGAGTGGTGAATGATGTATTTTCTATGTATTCAGGTAAGATAGAAATATGATTGTAGCTTAAAAAGCCATCAATCATGGACATCTTGGTTGCACCTGTCACCCTCTGTAATACGTGCTCCATTTTCGGCAATGGGTAATTATCTTTTTTGGAGCTTCTATTTAGGTTCCTAAAATCAACACAAAGTCTGAATTCTCCATTCTTCTTTATCACTGGGACCAAGTTTGTCACCCATTTAGAATACATCAAAGGAATGATAATCTGGGCATGTTAAGCCCTAATATTGGCTCATTACCACTTAATTGGGGCATATTAGATTAGTAATGTTATTTTATTTATGTCGGCTTTAGGCCATTAGTTGTGATTTAGATTAGTAATGTTATTTTATTTATGTCGGCTTTAGGC
>ML805196.1:35618-68227 GCA_009831015.1 Picea engelmannii | reverse complement strand
TCATCTTGTACTTGAACATTTAAGTGGGGTAAAAGGAGGTTGCCCCCTCGAAGAGGCTTATTATCTGAAATTATATCTTTTTCAAGGCGTTGAGTACCTTTCCTGAAGTTTTTCTATGCTATATTGATGTTTGGTTCTTAACAGGGCACCTAAGAGATTTTTTACCTCTTTCTCCATAATAGGCAGCAACATGGGGTTGATCTATCTCAGTTTTTGCCTAAATGTCTTGGTCTCTTCCTTTAGTGGGATCTTATGCTCAATGATGCTTGTGTCGTATGTTTTGAGATCCTCATAAGTCCAAGAAAACACATCAGCAAACTCCTTTAATAGCTCAACATATTCATCCATTTGTTCCCTTGACAGACTGCTCAACAACTTGACAAATTTTGGGTCTTTCTCTATACCAATGTTGCATTTAATTACATCAGCATCATCAACCGATCTTTTAACTTTCACTGCCACATAATTTCTGTCAAATAGTCTTTCCAAAGGAACTAGTCCCTTCAGAATGTGATTTCTAGGCATCTGAACAATATGGTGATTAGCGATTTTGTTCAAGAAAACATCAGCATGAGGATTACTTTCAAAATCCTAATATTGATCAATATGTAGTGCATAAAACTCATCAACAGTCTCAAGGAATCTTGATGCAGGAGCATCGCTCACTCATCATGCGAGCCAGCACACTGAGAGGAAACAACTGGACAACACCAGCACATATTTTGAAATACTTGGGAGTTGTTGCGCCACTCTTTATGAAGTCAATCATAACGAAGCGCACTTGTATTGTAAAGGGGACCTTGAGCCTTTAAGCTCTCGTCCTTAGTAGATAGGAAGGAATTTAATAGATTTAATAATGGTAGATAGAATAGTTAAGTCTAGATTAGACAGTTTCAGTTTTCGAGAGAGAAAACGGATATAGACACCCTCCTTTGTGTATTGTATTATTCTTCTTGAGAATCATAAAGAGAAGAGAAGTAGAGAAGTGTATGTAGAATCTCCATGTACAGACATTGAATTAATAAGAGAAAGTTTTGATTCAATTCCATGGCTATGTTTCTCTTTGTGTGTTTATGTTGATATGCTCATGATTGTTTGCTTCTTGTCATACATTTGATTTTACATGCTGTGTATGTGATTTCATGGTTGAAGTGAAGTCTGTGAAACCCAGGAGCTAGTTTCAATTACTTCTCTATCTTGAACCAGAGAATTCCTCCAAGGAGTGCAGTGGAATTTGTCCGCAAGGAGTGCGTGACTGCAGGGTTCAGATAGAGATAACTTTTGGTTCTAAGTTCTCAAAAGTGAAAATTTGGCACCAGAGTCGTGCAAGGCATGCGCAAGGCTTGACGAAGACTCCGAGTTACGATTCTGAGCGAAAAGGGGAATTAGGATTGTTGCTGCAAGTGAGTGCGCAGGTCGAGGAAGCTTCAACACTTGATCATGTTCGAAGAGCTGCTGCAAGGAGTGCGTGCAACAAGTCTTCATAGAGACTCGTGATCAGTGAGGACAAGCTCAGGAGGAATAGGCCTATAGTTCACTAAGGGAGGATTTCAGAATTGTTGTGGAAAGCCCAAGAGAAGTTCCACAGGTTGGCGAGTGTTTGAACAAAACTTCATGGAGGAAGCATTTGTTTCATCTCGCAAGATCTATCAAAAGAAGGACGGACAATTGAAATCTCCTGGAGGGATTCCCCGAGAAATCGAGGACCGTCAGATATTGTAAAGGTGTGCAGTGATTACAGTGCGAAAATTTGGGATTTCGGAGCTCAGGAGGAAGTAGTGTCGTTGATCGGGGTTCATAGGAAACAACAGATTTGCACGTGCCATCGCATATCGGCATATCGCGAGTTGGAACACCAAGTTTCCAGAGACGGAGTAGCGATATCGCGAAGAGAGATACTCCCATAAGCTCTGAGCCATTGATCGCGGGAGCACATGTCAGAGAATCCCAATATCTCGGGGTTTGGAGAATCGGGGTTCTCGACGACAAAGACCGCTTGCATTTCGGATTCGCGATTCGCGATATCCTGAAGGTGACGTGGCAGCGTGGGACCTCGGAAGCTAGTGGAGTATAGGTGGCATTATATCGGAGGGTCGGCACATCGGGGTTCGAAGTTTTGAAACTCAGAATGTTGACATCGCGAGTAGCGATATCCGGATCGGGAAATCTCTGATAATAGAAGAGGAGGAAGTCAACGATTGACCCATGTCGGGTTTCAGGGACTCATGAGGCATAAAGAATGCAAGCATCGAATTCGTGATATCGCGAATTCCGATTATAAGGGAGATCATTGGAAAGTGTTGTGGGTGAAGAATTCCCGACGGGGAGTTAGAGGAGCATTAACGCTCTTCGGGCCAGAGATTAGAGAAGATCCTGGTGGAAGCGGACGACACAGGGGGTCGCCTCTGCACCAAGTGGTATCAGAGCGGGATTTATTTTCTTTTTGAAGCAGAGGAGAAGATACGCCATGCCACCCAGAAGGGAAAGGCAGTCACCTGACCCAAAAGACAGGGAGGTGAGAAGAAGAGGCAAGCCGGTAGGAAATTCAGAAATGGAGCGCCAGATGAGAGATCTCCGAGCAAGACTCGAGGAGATGGAGACAACGCAAAGACGCTGAGATGGCGCAGGATATCTTAGTGATTCCGAAGTTGAAGAAGAAGTTGTACATGATGAAGAAGTCACAACAGAAGATGCATCAACTGAGCGGTTGATCAAAGCCATTTCCAGGATGAGTTCCAAGACCAAAATGGACATTCCAGTCTATGAAGGAAGCCTGGATGCAGAAGAGTTGTTGGACTGGATCAGAGCTCTTGATACCTACTTCGACTATGAATACATCGAAGAGGATAAGAAGGTAAGACATGTTGTTACCAAATTGAAAGAACATGTAGCATTATGGTGGGACGAACTACAGGCTGATAGACGCTGCAAAGGCAAGAAAAAAATCAAAAGCTAGGATCGGATGATCGCAAAGATGAAAGCGAAGTTCATCCCCAGGGATTATCAGATCACACTGTTCACGCGAATGCAGAACCTGAGACAGAAGTTGATGACGGTGAAAGAGTACACCGAAGAATTCTATAAGCTCAATATCCGAGCAGGTCATTGGGAGAGCGATGATGAGAAAGTGGCCAGGTATCTGAATGGGTTGAGATACGACATTCAGGACGAATTAAGCATGGTAACCATCAGAACTGTTGAGGATTCTTACCAGATGGCTCTGAAAACCGAAGAGAAGTTGAGAAGAAGGCAAGGACAGCAAGGGCGAGGCAGGAGTCAGCCCGGAGGCAAGGCAGTTGCCCAGGAGAAATATCAGAAGCCCAAGGAGGAGTGGAAGAGACCTCAGGGTAAGGTTGAAAGAGGCGGAACCTCACAATAGAGGCAGCCATATGTTGAGCCGAGAGGACAGCAGAATGATCAGCGGGGAGATTATGCTGATGCAAACACACTTCCTTGTACTAGAGGTCGAGGTAGAGGAAGAGGAGGAGTTATCACATGTTTTACATGTGGGAAGAATGGGCACAGGTCAATTGAGTGTCCAGAAAAAAAGAAGGACGTAGGAGAAACTCACATCACTGAAGCGCAGAGGCGTGATGCTGAGAACGAAGATGCAGACAGTGGGAGGTCACTTGGAATGCATAAAATCCTTTTGACACCCGAGAAAGAGGTGGAATTCTCAGAGCAGAGGTCCAGACTGTTCAGAACGGCTTGCACAGCCAAGGACAGGAAATGCAAGGTCATTGTGGACAACGGAAGCACCGATAACCTCATTTCTAAGGAGATGGTGGAGAAATTGGAGCTGAAGAAAACTAAGCACCCGAGTCCATATAAAGTCTCGTGGCTACAGAAAGGACATCAGGTGAGTTTCACTAAACAGTGTTTAGTCAAGTTTAAAATTGGGAATTATAATGATCAGATTCTGTGTGATGTCATTCCCATGGATGTATGTCATGTATTGTTGGGTAGACCATGGTAATATGATCGAAATGTGATTCATGATGGGAAGATGAACACATATACATTGGAAAAGAATGGGAGAACCCATAAGTTGCTTCCGATAAAGGATAAGGAGGTGAAGTTGGAAGTAAACAACACCATACTTCTCATGAGTGGGAAGGAGCTTCTCACAGAGATGGAGAAGAGGGAAGATACACAATTCTTTGTGGTCAGGAAACCAAGAATTGTCCTGACTAGCACAAGAATGGATGACTTACCAGTTGAGATTCGGGAACTGTTGGAAGAGTTCGCTGACATCATCGTGGATGAATTACCTCATTCGTTGCCACCGATGAGAAGTGTGAGTCATCACATCGACCTCATACCAGGAGCCAGTTTGCCAAATAAAGATGCATATAGGTTGACGCCTTAGGAGAATGAGGAGGTCAAGAAACAAGTCCAAGATTTGATGGATAAAGGGTTGGTCAGGGAAAGTCTGATTCTGTATGTTGTTCCGACAGTACTAAGTCCAAAGAAAGATGGAGGTTGGAGAATGTGTACAGACTCCAGAGCGATCAACAAAATTACCATCGGGTACAGATTTCCACTGCCGAGAATGGATGATCTGATGGATTGCCTGAGTGGGGCAAATTTCTTTTCAAAGATTGATCTGAAGAGCGGATATCATCAGATTTGCATGAGGGAAGGCGATGAATGGAAGACAATGTTCAATACAAATGAAGGTTTGTACGAATGGTTGGTTATGTCGTTTGGCTTGACGAACGCGCCGAGCACATTCATGACACTGATGAATGAAGTCCTGAGGGAATTCATCGGGAAGTTCGTTGTTGTATACCTGGATGATATACTGATTTTCAACAAGACGAAGGCTGAACATCTAAAACATTTGGCCATTATGATGAGAAGACTGCAGCAGGAGAAGTTGTTGATTAATATGAAGAAGTGCTCCTTCATGAAGACAGAGCTCATTTATTTGGGCTTTGTTATCTCAGCGAATGAGTTGAAGATGGATCCAAGTAAGGTGGACGTGATCAAAAATTGGCCATCACCGAGAAATGTGTTCGAGGTGAGAAGTTTCCATGGTTTGGCTAGTTTCTACCGAAAGTTCATTAGGAATTTCAGTGGGAACACAGCAATGATGGACACAGTGAAGAAACGGCATAAGATTTTTCACTGGACAATAGAGGCTGAGAAGAGCTTCAATCTGTTGAAGCGGAAGATCACAGAGAAACCAATTCTGGTGTTGCCTGACTTTCATAAGACATTTCAAGTGAAATGTGATGCAAGTGGATATGCTATAGGAGCGGTCTTAAGTCAGGATGACATGCCAGTCGCATATTTCAGCGAGAAGTTGGATGACGCAAAGATGAAATACTCCACATATGATAAAGAGTTTTATGCTATCATACAGGCATTAAAGAAATGGAGGCATTACTTGATCCTGAAATAATTTGTTCTGTACAGCGATAATCATGCATTGCAGTTTGTGAGTCAACAGGATAAGTTGAACCAGAAGCATTCAAAATGGGTAGAGTACATGAAAAATTTCACGTTTGTGATTAAGCACATTTCAGGAACTGCTAACAAAGTGGCTAATGCTTTGAGCAGGAAATGTTTACTACTGCAGGAATTCCAAGTCAAGACGTTGGGTTTTGAAAATCTTAAAGACATGTATCCAGGAGATGCGGATTTTGGAGAGGCATACGAGGCAGCTGAGAATCCATTTCTTAGGGATCGCAGCCCATGGATAGACTACATGATCCAAGAAGGATTGTTGTTCAGAGGCAATCAACTGTGTATTCCAAATTGCTCCATGAGGGAGAATTGGTGAAGGAAAAACACAGCGGGGGCTTAGCAGGACATTTTGGTCATGACAAGACATTTGCCAAATTAAACGAATCATATTTTTGGCCAGACATGCAAGTAGATGTTAAAATATTTGTTGATAGATGTAGCATTTGTCAGCATTCGAAGGACCGGAAGCAGAATGTCGTGTTTTATCATCCATTTCCCATACCCGAGAGGCCATGGGAGGCAATTAGCATGGATTTCGTATTAGGATTGCCGAGGACACAAAGAGGTGTTGATTCCATCTTTGTGGTGGTGGACAGGCTTTCGAAGATGGCACATTTTATTCCATGTCAGAAGACCAGCGATGCAACGCACATCACAAACTTATTTTTCAAAGAGGTTGTTAGACTTCATGGATTGTCGAGAAGCATTGTCTCGGACAGGGATACCAAATTCATAGGTCATTTTTGGAGGACGCTATGGAAGAATCTATGGACTATTTTGACTTTTAGTTCATCTTACCATCCGCAGACAGACGGACAGACCGAGGTGGTCAACAGGAGTCTGGGAGAATTGCTGAGGAGCTTGGTGACAGAACACCATAGTAGCTGGGACAATGTGTTGCCACAGGAAGAGTTTGCATACAACGATTCTGTGAATCGGAGTACAGGAAAGAGTCCATTTCAGATTATGTATGGGACACAACCGAGAGGAGTTTCTGAATTGCGAGATTCAGAGCAGATTGCGACTAGAAGTGCTAGTGCAAAAGAATTCGCTGAGGCGATGCAGGAACTTCACAGTCAAGTGAAGCAAAGATTGATTGATTCAAATCAAGAGTATAAGCGCAGAGCAGATCAACATCGGAGACAAATTCAGTTTGAAGTTGGGGATCTTGTTCTGGCACATTTGAGGAAGGAAAGGTTCCCACGGGGAACATACAATAAACTCAATATGAAGAAAATTGGACCATGCAGAGTCCTGAAGAAATTTGGGGACAATGCTTATGAGATTGAGTTACCGGATGATATCGGAATATCTCTGATATTTAATGTTTCGGATTTATACCCATACAAGGCTGGAGAAGCAGATGCTAAAGATGAGGAACCAGTGGTCCAGTGGAAAAAGCAATTACCAGTTGTAGAGAAGCCACAGATGGAATACATACTGGACAAGCGAGTGGGAAGGAAAACCAGACGAAAGCAGTATTTTGAGTACCTGGTGAAGTGGAAGAATCACCCAGTGGAGGATGCCAGCTGGGAGACTGAAGCAGTGCTACAAAAGTGTGGACAAACCATGCAGGAGATCATGGACAGGAGCCCATGAAAAATTTCAAGCCAAGGATTATGATGCAGGAGCATCACTCACTCATCATGCAAGCCAACACATTGAGAGGAAACAGCTGGACAGCGCCAGCACATATTTTGAAATACTTGGGAGTTGTTGTGCTGCTCTTTATGAAGTCAATCATAAAGAATCGCACTTGTTAGATAGTTTCAGTTTTCGAGAGGGAAAACGGATATAGACACCCTCCTTTGTGTATTTTATTATTCTTCTTGAGAAGCAGAAAGAGAAGAGCAGCAGAGAAGTGTATGCAGAATCTCCATGTACAGACATTGAATTAATAAGAGAAAGTTTTGATTCAATTCCATGGCTGTGTTTCTCTCTGTGTGTTTATGTTGATATGCTCATGATTGTTTTCTTCTTGTCATACATTTTCTTTTACATGCTGTGTATGTAATTTCATGGTTGAAGTGAATTCTGTGAAACCCAAGAGCTAGTTTCAATTGTTTCTCTATCTTGAACCAAAGAATTCCTGCAAGGAGTGCAGTGGAATTTGTCCGCAAGGAATGCGTGACAGCAAGGTTCAGATAGAGATAACTTTTGGTTCTAAGTTCTCAGAAGTGCATATTTGGCACCAGAGCCGTGCAAGGCATGCGCAAGGCTGGACGAAGACTCTGAATTGTGATTCTAAGCAAAAAGGGGAATTAGGACTGTTGCTGCAAGTGAGCGCGCAGGTTGAGGAAGCTTCAACACTTGATCGTGTTCGAAGAGATGCTGCAAGGAGTGCGTGCAACAAGTCTTCATAGAGACTCGTGATCAGTGAGGACAAGCTCAGGAGGAATAGGCCTACAGTTCACTAAGGGAGGATTTCAGAATTGTTGTGGAAAGCCCGAGAGAAGTTCCATAGGTTGGCGAGTGTTTGAACAAAACTTCACGGAGGAAGCGTTTGTTTCATCTCGCAAGATCTATCAAAGGAAGGACGAACGGTTGACATCTCCTGGAGGGATTCCCCGAGAAATCGAGGACCGTCAGATCTTGCAAAGGTGCACAGTGATTACAGTGCGAACATTTGGGAGTTCGAAGCTCAGGAGGAAGTAGTGTCATTGATCGGGGTTCATAGGAACCAACAGATTTGCACGTGCCATCGCATATCGGCATATCGCGAGTTGGAACACCAAGTTTCCAGAGAAGGAGTAGCGATATCGCGAAGAGCGATACTCCGATAAGATCTGAGCCATTGATCGCGAGAGAATGTGTCAGAGAATACCAATATCTCGGGGTTCGGAGAATCGGGGTTCTCGACGACGAAGAGTGCTTGCATTTCGGATTCGCGATTCCCGATATCCCGAAGGTGACGTGGCAGCGTGGGACCCCAGAAGCTAGTGGAGTACAGGTGGCATTATATCGGAGGGTCATCACATCGGGGTTCGAAGTTTTGAAACTCAGAGTGTTGACATCGCAAGTAGTGATATCTCGATCGGGAAATCTCCGATAATATAAGAGGAGGAATTCAACGATTGACCCATGTCGGGTTTTGGGGACTCGTGAGGCATAAAGCATGCGAACATCGAATTCGCGATATCGCGAATTCCAATTTTCCGATTGTTAAGGGAGATCATTGGAAAGTGTTGTGGGTGAAGAATTCCCGACGGGGAATTAGAGGAGCATTAACGCTCTTCGGGCTAGAGATTAGAGAAGATCCTGGTGGAAGCGGACGACACAGGGGGTCGCCTATGCACCAAATCTTTTGATCTCAAGATCATCCTCAAATAATTTCCAATGCTTGACATTGTCAGGTATAGAGGTTCTGTAATTTAATTCTACATCATACTTGAGCCTTGGTGGAAAAGGGATTCTGAAATTGCTCACTGAAACAGCCAGAGAATCAACCGTGATGTTTTCTTCTCTTGGAATAAATGAAATGTTGAAAAGCTAGGAAAAAATTGTCGATAAGGTCCCATACTTCATTTCTATAAATTGTTAGCCTAGGGTTCTTAGATTGGTAAAGGTTTTTTACTTGATGGACAATTAACTCAACATCCCCAAATAATGATATTTCTTCAATTCTCATGTCTTTTGCAGCCCTCAAACCTAAGATGAGGGCTTCATACTCTACCACATTATTGGTAGCTCTGAATTCTAACTTGTAGGACAGATCTATAGTCTCTTGACGAGGTGAAACAAGAACCACTCCAGCACCAACACCTTCCTTAGAAGAGGCTCCATCGAAGAAAATTTTCCACACACAGGTGATAGGAGGGGAATTTTCACAAAAAGTAATAGGCCACTTTTTTATTTCTAGAGGAGGTTCAGGAGCATCGGTGAGTTTCAACAAACTAGATCCCAAATATGTGTCAAGAGCAAAGATGGATGGTTTGTGGGGTTTGCTTCATCACTAATAATGTAGGCCAACTAAGCTTCACTGTAAAGTCTCCTATTCTCATCCCCAAACACTGGAATGGTATCATAGGTGAGGTCCATCTGCAAAGTTCCCCAAAATCTTTTTATCCAAGATCTAGACATAAGCATATCAAACTTAGGGGAAACTTCAACTACCATGATGTCCATGATCACGCTTTTCATTGGAAGTTAGAACAGAGATACGGCTAAGTCTTTGATAACCCCAAGACACTTGACCTTCCTAGAGTCGAAAGAATACAGGTCATGGTAGGATTTTGTAATCTCCAGACTGAGCTCTTCCATGACAATCTTAGGCATAAGATTGTGAGATGCCCCTGAATCCATCAAATAGTTATGCAACACCTTGTCATGTATGTTCAGTGAAGTATATAAGGGAGGGGATGAATCGTCTCTATATTCTACCAAAGGACCTAGGATGACTGTAGGCTTCTCATCTTGGAGGTTTATTCAATTTGTGGGATGAGATAGAGGTTCAGGCTGCAACATTTTGGAGAGGCACCTTTTGAAGTCTTCATGCTTGACCAGCTCTGAAATGGGTACATGGATTCTAATTTTTTATATTTCATGCTCGTAGATGAAAGAGGGGGGATTTATAATTTCTCTCACTTCTGGAACGATACTTTTGACCACTAGTGGGGGGGTCTGTGCCTTCCTTTCCTTGCTTCAGTCTGCAATGTCTTTAGCAGGTTTTTCTACCCTAGTAGGTCAATCAGGGATGTCAGATTTCCCTTCTTTCTATTTGGACCTCAGATTATATATGTTTGAAGTGTGGTTGGCCTCTTCCCCTTTACTCATCTCATTTAGTTGATTACTGATGAGGGTCTCTTCATATGTAGACTGAGTTAAATGAGGGGACGAAGAAGTCTCTCCAAGGAAATGGATCTCAGGATCAATATCGTCTTCCTCTTCATCTTCACCATTAACCAGGTTATTTTGGAGAGGAGTTTGGATTTTCTTATCATCTTCATCCCTGCTTATCTGATCTCTTTGGATGGTCTGAGGAGAATTAGTAGGTCTCCTAAAGTTACCTCTATTATCAACATTTGGGGGATTCTTATAGCTCTTCTTTCCTTCCAATTCGACTCTTTCCATTCTAGAAGAAAAAGACTTTAGTATTTTGGTTACTTCATCCATTTGAGGGGGGGCAACAAAATAAATTGAAGTCGAACCTTCAAACTTACCTTTTCTTCTTTCCCTATCAGCCTTACTCTTAATCTTATCAACTGCCAATATATTAGATTCTACTTCAATGGATTCATCTTGCATATGAGCCAAGGAGGTAGATATTCTTTCTCTCAACAGGAGGAAAAAATTAGGGTCGAAAGAATTAGCATAAGTCATCTTGGCAGAGTTTTCTGTGGGTTTAACTTCAGCAGGAATCTTTTTATACATCTTATTAAATCTCTTCGAGAAGTCTGAAACAGAATCCCCTTCTTCTCTCTTAAGTGCCCCAAATTTTGTAATATAATAAAGGAGATATTTTTTATTCCCCCAATTTCTTAAGAATGAATCATCCAGAGTAGCAATCCCGTCAATAGATCTAGGAGGCAATTCCTTAAACCAATCCCTAGCATCACCATCAAGGATCTGTACAAAAACTCTCATCCACACATCTTCATTTTCGATGGCCTAAATCTCTGCAAATCTATAAAAGGATGCAAGGTTGATCCAGATTTTATGAGTAGAATGAAATGAATACAGATTATTAGCAGGTGCTTAACACAAAATAACAAAGATACAGTAAAACTGGTTTTCTATTCAATAACGAAATAAGTTGAAACTATAAAATGCAGCGGAAACAAGCTTGTTGGAATGGTGGCGGCTTATCTCTGAGAAGAGATGTGATGACAGCGCGCATTTTCTAGAAGAAAGTTACAATGAGGCTCTGAATGCTTTTTTTACAATAAGAAAGAATGCCAAAAACCCTAGACATCCAAAAACCTAACCCTAGGAGATGAAGTGCCAAAAGTCATGTGGGCCCCATTTGGGTAAGTTAGTACATCAACTTCTTGGGGTCGTAACTTTTGCATACGATCTCCATTTTAGGCGTGTGATATCCCATTGGAAAAGTATCGTCGAGGAGATTCATTTTGGTCGCTCAATCATGCCTTCGGATATCATTGAGGAGATCGATACTGAAAAACCTTCATTTAGGCCCTCAAAATGGCCCCGAAAGTAAAAACTGCTAAAAATAGTAAATTGCCAAAAATGTCAGAAAATTGTTTTGAGCCAGTTGGAAAAGGTGGGTGGCCACTGATATCCATATGGATCAATCCTCCCTCCTTAGGAATAAATGGTCTCCATTGTGTTGAGGTCCCCCATTAGATGAGGAAATTTCTGCTGAATTTAGCCCCGGCTGAGCCACTTGCCTTGGTGTTGGAGCTGCCCTGCTTTTATGGCTCGATAAAGTTGGATCATTTTTTGTCGAGTGCCCTTGATCTCTCTATCCACAATCTGATCACTGGATGTCTGTTGTATGCAGTCGGAGTTGAGCTCTGTTGGTGTCAGTTTTTCTTCTACTTCTAAGGTGTCCAATAATGGTGGGAAATAAGGGCGAAGAAGATCCACGTTGAACGTTGGGTGCAGGCCAAGGAAAGGAGGAATGTTGAGCTCAAAATAATTATCCCCCGTGGCCTTGGTGATAGTGTACTGTCCATAACGGAGTGAGTGAATCTTCCAATGGGGTCCTATAAGGCCTTCTTTCTGCAAGTGAAACCAAACTTTTTCGCCCACCTAAAACTTATGCGGCACCTGATGTTGATTATGGCATTGTTTGTACTTGTCATTGGACTTATGTATGATATCCTGAACCTGTTGGCGGGTGTATTGGATCTACTCAATGAACTGGGTGGCTTTATCATCTTTAGTTGGAGCAGGATATGAGTCAGTCGAGGTGACCGCAAGGGGAAGTGCAACATCTATGGGACCCAATGGTTGGAATCCCAACCCCACTTGAAAGGGGTTGTGGTCGGTTGAGCTATGCAAGGCTCGGTTGTAGCTATTTTGTACATAGGGAAGGCTCTCATCCCATGTGTGAGGGTTCTTTGAATTATACATGTGAAGGATATGCACAATCATTCGATTTACAACCTCGGTTTGGCCATCTGTCTGGGGGTGGAAGGCCATGGATTTGGTGAGCTTGGTGTCCAGTAGTGACCAGAGGCTCGACTAGAATTTGATGAGAAATCGACTATCCTGATCTAAGACAATGGTTTGTGGGATTCCAAAATGTACCCAGACTCGTTCAAAGAAGAGCTTGGTAGTGGCCTCTACTATGATGCTCTTCTTGTAGGCAACCAGAATTGCCATCTTAGAAAAGTGATCAACAACCACAAAAAAAAATCATTTCCCTTCTTGGTGGATGGGAGGCCCGACATGTAGTCCATTGAGATGGATTCCCATGGCTTGTCAGGAGTAGGAAGAGGAGTGTACATGCCCTGTTTCTTAGTGGTCGGTTTGGCAATAGTGTAGGCAGTGCAGGACCTGATATACTTGCCGACCTCCTGTCGAAGTTTTAGCCATTAGAAATGTTTCTGTAGCATCGCCACTGTCTTTTCGATGCCAAAGTGTCCCGCCACCCGACTGTAGTGGGATTCCCAGATCAGCTTCGCTCACTCACTTGATGGAACACAGATATGGCCCAGATGACACAACAACCCATCCTGAAGATGGAAATTATTGACAACTGCATTTGCACCCAACATTTGGTAGGTGGTGGCGAAGTCAGGGTCTGTCTCATAGAGTTGGGGCCATCCATATGTCTCATGTCCGCAATAGTCTAGCACCGTGGTGAGTGTCGCGACTAGCTATCTGTTGAGGCAATCAGTGATGTGATTGGTGCTTCCTAATTTATACTTGATGTTGAGGTGGAATTGTTGCAAGTATGCGGACCACTTTTGATGGCGGTCATTCTGCAGTTTTCCCTGTGTCTGTATGAACTGCAGTGGCTTATGATCAGTGTGGATGACTGTCTCCTTCCCAAGAATGTAATGCCTCCACTGGCGGCATGCTTGCACAATGGAGTACATTTCTTTGTCGTAAGTAGGGTACTTACGTATAGTATCTGACAGTGTCTCACTATGATAGGCCACAGGGTGGCCATGCTGAGTCAGAACAGTTCCCACAACATAGTCTGAAGCATCTGTCTCAATCTCAAAGGGATGTTGCAGGCCTGGTAGTGAAAGTATTGGGGCTGAGCACAAGCGTTTCTTCAAATCATTGAATGCTTGTTGTTGGGACCGGCCCCATGCAAATTTCACCTTACCACCACCCCTGTTTATTTGGCTGAGGGCCCATGCAATATGGTAGAAAACCAACACAAACCTGTGGTAGAAATTAGAAAGTCCCAAGAAGATCTAAAGCTCAGTGAGTGTTGTTGGGGTTGGCCAGTCATGAATGACTTGGATCTTGGCTGGATCCACATGTACGCCATACTGATCAATGATGTAGCCTAGGTAATGGACCCTGTCCATGCCGAAGGAGAATTTTTCTAGGTTTGTGTATAGCTTGTGCTACTATAGGGTGTGCAAAACCTGTTGAATATGCTGCAAGTTTTAGGCCCAAGTCTTGTTGTAAATTAGAATGTCATCCAGATACACCACTACAAAAGTATTGGTGAATGGTCGCAGGATATCGTCCATCATCCTCATGAAAGTGGCTGGAGAATTTTTCAAACCAAAGGGCATGACCAACCATTCAAAAATTCCTTCCTTTGACTTGAAGGCGGTCTTCCATACATCTATCTGTTCTATCAGGACCTGGTGGTCGCCAGACCTCAGATCAATCTTACTGAAGTATTTGGCCCCCGTGAGTTGATCAAGGAGGTCATTGATTCAAGGAATCGGGTACCGGTTTCTGACAGTGGTTTTATTCAGAGCCTGGTAATCAATACAGAGTCGCTAGGTTCCATCTTTCTTCTGTACCAGCATGATTGGGCTCCTGCAAGGTGATGAGCTGGGGTGGATGTGCCCATTGTGGAACAGTTCTTATATCTATCGCTTGATCTCCTCATTCTCTAACAAAGAGTGACGATAGACTGGCCCATTGGGCAGTGGTGTGTCAGGGGTCAAATCGATGGGGTGCTTGACCTGGCAGTGTGGGGGTACCCCTATAGGTGAGGAGAAGATATCTGAGTATTCTTCCATGACCTTATCTACTTGCTTCTACTGTGTGGAGAGGTTGGACGTAGAGACCCTGGATGTGGCTGCGATATTTCTCTTATTCTGGGAGTGAATCATGAAGAAGACAAACTTCCCCTTCTAAGAGATGACCTTCCTTCATTGCTTAGCAGAGATCAAGAAAATAGCACTAGGTGGGACTGCCTCGGGTATCTTGTACAACTTCCTATTCAAAGTAATAATAACACTACGAGGCCTAGACTCATATACAGCATGATGTTTCCATAAATAAGGTTGGCCGAAAAGAACATCACAAAATTCAAGAGGAGAAACATCACACAATACCTTGTCTTTGAAGGGCTTGATGTCGTATGACAGTCAGCACTGTTGGCTGACGCGTAGATTGCTTCCTTGGCGGAGCCATCCAATGGTGTAGGGTTGTGGGTGCAGCGTTGTTGGAAGGTCTAGCCGCTTGACGACCTCTGTTGAGATGAGGTTCTTCTAGCTACCACTATCAACGATGAAGTGCAGCGGGGTGCCTTTTACCCACATCTGTGAATGGAAGAGGTTCTCTCCTTCTGGCTTGTCTGGTTCACTAGGCTAGAGATTGGTGGTAGCAATAGTGGCACTGGGTTCTGTGTCAATGATCTGTCTTCCCCTTTCTGGTTCTATCTCAGAGTCAGAATCTGCATCTAATTTAGAGGCTTTCACTTTGGCCACCAATGACTGCTTTGAGCGGCAGTCAGCAGTGTTATGCCAAGGGCTCTTATGGAAGTCGCACCACTTCCCGATATCTTTCTTTGTCTTTTCGGTGTCCTTCTTTGCTTGCGGATTGTACTAGTTGTCTTGATATTTTCCATCTTTTCTATGTCCTTTTTTCAATGGGTTGTGTCTTCCCTTTCCTAGCTTTTGTTGTGAGGGGTTCCCAGGCCCAAATTGCCACATCTTTTGTTTGAGCTTCTACTCAATTTTGACGGCATATCGGTAGGCCACACCCAAGGATGAGATGTCTAGAAATTCCATTTTGGTCTGGATGAATCTATGCAGAGCACCACGATACTTGAGCACCAAATGTCGCTCTGAATCTTTGATACCCAACTTGGTGCGCAAGGTATGGAAGATATTTGTGAAATCTAGCACTGCTTGGTCTCTTTCTTGTCGCAGTGTGGTCCATTTGGTATACAGGTCGTCATAACTTCCGACAGGGTAGTATTGTTCCTTAATAGCATCTCTGAAGGATTCCCATCTAGCCATGACTGAGAATAATGAGGTTTCCTCTGTTTCCTTTCACTCACAGAAATTTTCCCACCAATCTTTGACATGGGGAACGACTTTGAGGAGCGCAAAAGTAATCTTTTCTCTATTTGAAAATTTATGAACAAAAAAATACCCTTTTAGTAGATTCAACCACTTGTCTAGAGAATCTACATATACCTGACCTTCAAATATAGGAATATCAAAGTTTATTTGTACCTTGAAGGGGGTGGTGCCTCCATTCAAAGAAGATGTGTTGCCTGTTGGTAGTCATTGAAGGATTTGCGCAAAACTATCCATCATCTCGTTCCTCTGTTGCGTGAGGGCTTCCTCAATCAACAGTTTGAAAGTATCTCCTATCCCGTCATATTTATTTTCTCCTGCCATGGGAGGTCGTTTGGGCGTGCAAGAGCTTCTATCCTCAAGAGAAACAAGCTCGAGACCCAACTCTTTGTACTCCGACCTCGTTGGGGACATGCATTAAGACGACAAGGAGCAGACCGGTCTGATACCACTGATCCGGATTTTATGAGAAGAACAAAAATAATACAGATTATTAACAAGTGCTTAACATTAAATAACAAAGATACAGTAAAACTGGTTTTCTATTCAATAACGAAATAAGCTGAAACTGTAAAATGCAGCGGAAACAAGCTTGTTGGAATGGTGGCGGCTTCTCTCTAAGAAGAGATGTGACGACAGTGTGCATTCGCCAGAAGAAAGTTACAATGAGGCTCTAATGGAAATTTTTACAATAATAAATAAGGCCAAAAACCCTAGACATCCAAAAACCTAACCCTAGGAGATGAAGTGCCAAAAGTCATGCGGGCCCCGTTTGGGTAAGCTAGTACATCAACTTCCCAGGGTCGTAACTTTTGCATACGATCTCCGTTTTAGGCCTGTGATAGCCTGTTGCAAAGGTATCATCGAGGAGATTTATTTTGGGGGCTCAATCATGCCTTTGGCTATCATTGAGGATCTTGATACTAAAAAACCTTCATTTAGGCCCTCAAAATGGCCCTGGAAGTAAAAACTGCTAAAAATAGTAAATTGCCAAAAATGTCAAAAAAATGTTTTGAGCCAGTTGGAAAAGGTGGGTGGCCACCGATATCCATATGGATCAAAGGTTCTCTTTTTCAGTCATGTCTCCCTCTCTTATGAACTAGAGCATGTGCTTAAGGTAGTTTGTGGCTGGGAGAGAATTCATAGGCTGAGGTAAAACCAGAGGGGCGTATCTAGCAACCAATGTCTTAGCCATTATGTTCCTAGGAGGATTATCACCTTCCATTTGGACGTGAGATGGAGGGGATGGAGTTCACATGGGTAAGAACGGGGCTTTGCTTCTGGGAGAAAAATAAAAAGATTGAGCATTAGGAGATAAAGATGAGGGGCTAGAGGTAACATAGGTTTCCCCTTCTGTAGCTGCAACAACTCTAATAGGAGGAGTAGGAAAGTATTCTAAGTTCAAATCTCTCTCCTTCCACTTCACAACTTCGAGGGAGAAAGGGGTGTCAAATCTCTCTCCTTCCAGACCAAGAATAGGAGGGGAGAAATCAGTAGGAAAACTCCCAAAACTTAAATTTCTTGAAACTCCAGTAGTTTGTATAATAGGAGAATCAGAAACAGTTACTGGAGTTCGTAAAGAGGTATTATGAAAATTATCAAAAAAATTTGGTACAACAGTAGAGGTACCTTCTTGAGCGATCTTTCCCTTTCTGATAATTTCCTCTAGGTTTGTTTCAGACGTTGCTAGAGGCAGCAGTGAAGTGGACCTCATGTGTCTTCCTTTAGGATCCAGAACTAAAATAGTGGATTCTCCTGAGTGGAGTCACTAGGTGCAAGCATAATATTCAAAGGCTATGATTTCTGATGCACCTTCAGAATCAGAAGTTCGTTGTCGTTCTACCCAGGGAAAATCTTCAATTCATCCCCGGAAGCGGCGCCAGAAATGTTACACCATAAGTCACCTCTGTATTGTGGCAGAGGTAAGCCCAATACCCATCAATTTATATGTCATGGTTAATGTATTTAAAGAGGTCCAATGGGGCAGACTCAAGAGAATATCATTTTAACTCAGAAAAATGGGGCAGTATGCACAAGAAAATGAGGTCTTGATCAAATTCAGCCAGTAAGTTGTAGTAAAGGTGAGTAGGAGGAAGAAATTGAGGAGGGGATGTAAAGGTCTACTCTAGACATCATGTCTTCCAGTAGCTTAAGGAGGAAAAACTATGAAAACAAGATCCTCTTGAATTCGAAGTTTCAGGGAACTGAAAATGCTATAACCGCACTACAATCAGACATCCATTACAACACAATTACCACAATTCATGTGAATCCTTTGATCATGAACATTAATTATCAGACACAGATAAGATTGAAATAGAAGATGGCTTTCATTAAACAAGAAATCTCATATCAAATTGCATAACCAAAGAACCAGAGTTTCATTAAAACATTACAATACGAGAGCTTAGCTCAACCATCAAACCTAACAAAATATCAAAACTAAGTATATATACTCAAAACTTCTGTAGCTACCAGGAGCGTGATCATACCCCTACATTCAAATATTCCAGTCGGCACCCACCCTATCAGGAGGTGCGGACACCTTCTGTCAGACAAGAGCTCAAATCGTCATGGGTGTTGCAGGAAAATATACTCACAGGAGTACCACAGGATGACAGTTCAATCCCCCTCGGTCGAACCTTCCACACCTTCCATTTATGGAGTGAGCCAAGGTTTCAACCACCACTCCTTTTTTCATTAGCTTCCTTCATCAGGATCAGGACGAGACTTAACATTCAGGGATATAACATGCGCTGCTAGTGGCCCTTTGAGTCAACCCGACACCTTGAAACCATGATGGTCTCGGTCTTTAACTCACATGGGCATCTTCATCTTCTGGTGCAGGTCTCATGAAATTCACTCTTTCCTTCGTGCTTCCAAAGCTCCTAGTGCCAGCTCCTCCTTTGCCGCATTTTTCCTCCATATGACCTTGGGCTGTAACCATGGGCCCAACTCCTGGGTGCATCGTGATTTCACATTTCAGGGGCCTTCACCTCACTTGACTACAAACTCTTGATACCTGATATTTTGAAATTTTCTTCTTCAGATCGACAGTCTGATCTGCTATGCATTTGACAACCATGATTGATCCCAAAACTCCCAAAATTCACTTCTGCGAACCATCAGATCGGTTTCCACCTGTCCCTATAAGATCCATGGTCCTTATCATATCGGGATTTCACGTCTTGGGAAGTTGAATGAATACTCACCTCCCTTCTTATGATTTCTGATTCCGTGCTTGCCTCAGATCGACGGTCCACGATTTTCCTCGATCCAATGGCCTAGATCATTTTGCGAGTTGATACTTCTCAAGCTCTAACAACTTTGCCTCTACACTTCCCGAGTTCCAAAACCGCAAATTTTTGATCTTTCGCCATGTGCCTTTCCCAGTGCCAACGACTAGGATAGACCTCGTGACTTTAGACCTTTCTCTGTCGTTAAACTTCACACAACTTTATGATTGTGATCTCCTGAGGGACACACATCTAAATTTCGAATGGAATCTCCTCTATTGAAAACTGAACTTGCTCTCTTGCTTGATTTGAGTCCATATAAGACTGCTCTAAGTGTTGCGATTTGTGCCCATGGTTGTGGCCTACGTAAAATAAAAAAATCGGAGGACTAGATAAGATTTTAGGAAAGCAGAAAGATCATTGACAGAGGTAACAAAGATAAGTGCTTAAACAAAAAGGGGAAAACAAATTGAATTTGTCGGCCGAAGGGGAAAATTTAAAGACATGTCCTGAAAAAGAGAGAAAAACAGGACATGGGCATAGACTCGGGTATAAACCACTAACCCACAGGACCCCGACAAGTTCATGTGATAACAATTTCAATAAATCCTAGTCACTAGGAGGTGGAATTCCCCAGTTTGAATCATTGATACAAATCAAGAAAATGGAAAAGAGAAAATAAGGAAGATTTCATACCTGATCTGTGATATCTTTTAACTTCATAAGGTGATCAAAGATTATTTCTCCCTCTACCAAATTCATAGAATAGCCATATTATTTAGGTACAGTGCATGTCTTTTAGAGGTATCATATACAGACTTTAAAGGTCCCTGCTGGAGGAGAGATTGCTAGTGGCGCCTGCAAAGATCAGATCACTATTGTTGATGCTGGAGAAGATCGTTGCTTCTCATTGTCGTGGAGCATATGCGTGGAGAGGGAGAGTAGAGAATATTTGTGAGAGATGTAGGAGGATGACAGTTAGGGTTTAAACTACCGAAAAGAAAGTTGCAAAACTCGCTGCTATTCAAACATTTAGAGAGGTCCCAAAACGTCAAATACAGGGAGCCTCTCAATGTTTTTTGATGAAATTTACCAGTTCTTCTCCTTTGTGTCGACTTGCAGAAGGAGTCGTGCTACTCCTCCATATATGGAGTAGGGTTATCGATTATCCAGATCTAGAGATCGTTGCTCATACAGATTGTCCATATCACTTCCCTGGTAAAGTTTCCATTCTTGTGTTTGAATCGTTGTTTCAAATTTACTGTGTGTTTGTTACATTGAATGCCTAGAAGGAGAAGGAGTTTGCATGGATGGAAAATCCACTTGCTGAAACTTATCTCAATGAAGCCAATAAATTGGATGGCTCGAATTTCTTCAATTGGAAATTCAAGATGAAGACCTTGATAGAAGTTTATGGTGTGTGGATTATCGCGAAAGAAGATGAAGCGCGACCCAATGCAGATGCAGGTGCGACAATGGTAGTGATCCAATATTGGTATAAGAGGGAGAAAAAATCCAAAGTATTTTTTAGAATGTTTGTTAAAGATAACATAATTATGCACATTAGAGATGCTAAGACTTCTAGTAGAACATGGAAAGTACTTAAAGATTTGTATGAGACTAATAATACAAATCATATTATTTTTCTGAAGAGTAAATTGATAAGTATTAAAATAGATATAAATGAGTCGGTTAGTACTTTTCTTCAGTGAATTAAAGACATGAAAGATAAATTGGGAGATATAGGAGAAAAAGTGTCAAACATTTATCTTGTCACAATTTCCCTAAATGGAATGCTAGAGGACTATCAAATGTTTATAACAGGCCTTACAGTGAGAGAGAAAGATCTTACTTTTGAAGAACTGACAGGCATATTGTTGCAAGAGAAAGAGAGGTGTGCGAATTTGAAGCCTTTGAATTCATACTTAGGACTATGGACAAAGAAGAGATTCCCTAAAGGGAAACCAGGAGAACGAGGCAAAGGAGGAACTTCATTTCAGAGGAAGTCATTTCCAAATCCAAATCAAGGTATGCCATCTAATATAAATGAACCTAAGTGTTTCTATTGTGGTAGGACTGGGCATCTTTCCAGAGAATGTTATAAGAAGAAAAATGATGATGAGGCTAGGCATAAAAATAGAAAACATTCATGACATTTTGCAAAAGAAATCCCAAATTTTGATTCAAAAGATCTCAGATTGTTTGTGTCTAATGTTGCACTGTTTACTGAAACCGATGATGTTGATGCATGGTTTGTTGATTCTGGAGCTTCAATTCACATGACATGTAACAATAATTGGTATATAAACTTTAAAGAAACACATAATGGTTCCCATGTTTATATTGGAGATGATAATTCTTATCAAATCAAGGGATATGGATATATTCCAGTAACACTTCCAAATGGTATTGTCAAACACATTCGCAATGTTGCATATGTCCCTGGGATAAATAAAAATTTGATTTCTATGTCGACAATTACAGATCATAATTTGAAGGTTGAATTTTTCAAGACATGTTGTATAGTGAAGGACTTTCACGATCATTACATAATTGTTTCCTCAGGAGTCATAGTTGGAGGTCTGTACAAAATTGATGTCACCAACAAGAATCATCAAGCATTGACTTCTGCAACTATGCCTACGGAAACTCTTTGGCACCAAAGGTATGGTCACATTAATTATCATGATTTGTTTTTATTACAAAAACAAAGTATGGTTGAAGGAATCCCTATGTTGAAGAATCAGTATGCTTCTTGTGAAGGTTGTACATTACGAAAGATGCACATAGATGAATTCCCCTCTAATCTTGATAGGATAAAAAGATATCTATTAGAACTTGTGCACATTGATGTTTGTGCACCAATGCAGACAAGGCCGCTAGGAGGTGCTTATTATTTCTTATTGTTTATTAATGATTACACAAGGTACACATGGGTGTATTTCCTTCGGAGAAAGAGTGATGTTTTTGAATATTTTAAGGAATTTAAAAACATGGTGGAGAAGAAAACAACAAATTCCATCAAAATCCCCCTCTCAGATCAAGGGGGAGAGTATAGATTAGGGAACCTCATCAAGTATTGCAAATATAATGGAATAGTACAACAATTTATAGTACCCCACACTCCACAACAGAATAGAGTTGCAGAAAAGAAAAATAGAACTCTGGTGGACTGTGCACAAAGTATGATGAAAGGTAAGAATATCTCAAAGGATTTTTGGTAGGAGGTCATTAGCACTGTTGTTTATTTAAAGAATAGAAGTCAAACAAGGTGTCTTGATCATAAAACTCCTTTCAAAGCCTTGTATGATTCTAAACCAATAGTTAATAATTTGAGGATATTTAGGTGTAAGGATTTTGCACACATTCCAAAGGAGAACATGAAGAAGATTGATTCTAAAGCTATCAAATGTATTTTTATAGGGTACTATTCAGAATTTAAAGCATATAAATTGTTGTGTCCATCTACTCACAAAGTGTGTGCAAGTAGAGATGTAATTTTCCATGAACAAGAAGAAAGAAACAATGAAGACAATAGTCATGAAGGATGTCATGTATTTATTGAAGATGAAGAGGTCAAAGAAGAGAAGAACTAGCAAGAAAAGGCACCCAGTGACATGGATACATCTAGCAGTGAAGAAGAATCTTCACAAAACAAAGAAGAAGTCACCAGCCAATTGAGAAGATCTTCACAACAGGTTCGTCTACCTGAAAAATATAAAGATTATTCCCTAATGAGTAATATTTCAAATTTCATAGAACCCATGATTTTTAATGAAGCTAATGAACATGAAGAGTGGAGAAAAGAAATGGAGGAAGAATGTGACTCTATAATGAAAAACAAAACTTGGGAATTGACTGAATTTCCTAAAGATAAAAAGCCCATAGGATGTAAATGGATATACAAACTTAAATTCAAATAAGATGGTATTATAGATACATATAAATCCAAATTAGTGGCAAAAGGGTATTCACAGAAAGAGGGCATTGATTATGCAGAAACATTTGCACCAGTAGCTAAATTAAACACTATAAGAATGTTAATTGCATTAGCTACAAAGTAACATTGGAAGCTTCACCAATTAGATGTAAAATATGCTTTGATGTGGGAACATTGGTCTTGGAGGATTTTAATACAAGAATTGAGAGATCTAATGTTGGCATTGATATTCTTGATGTCCTCATTCTTTTCTAGGTTTCCATCAACCAATGCATTGATTTCTTGGGCATGGGTGGTGGCAATTTGGAAAAATGGTCAGGAAAATGGAATAAGGGCGGAAGCAGGGGGGCGAGAGGGGTGGGTGGGACCACTGATAATAATGTTTTCAAGTGATAGGTACCACGGCGATTAGGGAGAAAAGGGGAATCCAACGAGATAGGGGCCAAATAAGGACTTCGAAAAAGGGGTCGGGTCCACGAAAAAAAATGTATTAAAAATTATAGGTGCCACAAGAATTAAGGAGAAGAGAGGAATCCAATGGGGTAGGTCCAAAATAAGTGTGTTTGTGGGACCACTATACTCTTTTATTTTTTACTCTCGCAGAGTTATACTCTGATCTGAAGAATATTGCAATGTTGAAAGGCCCAAATTCTTAACAAGAAAAAATGTATAGTAATTTCACAACCAGAATGCATGAGGTAAAGTTGCATGACAATAGATATTGTATGTTATGTGTCTATTTATGTCCCAAGGGTTAAGGTATTCATGGTTTCTACAGACAAGGGTTTTCCCTATGTTATAGCTCTCTTATATAGTGTGGGGTCCAATAGTAGTACTCGGCCCAATATCTCAAGGCACCAACTAAGAAGGCTAGACTGTGCCCTTAGCCATACTACCCGACTACCCAGATACTAGAGAGTATATTCTCGAGTGTTTTCTTGGTGGCACTATAGAAGTCAGGCAGCTAATTGGTTTATCTATGGAGAGCTTTAGGATATCTACGTCGATCTGTATACAAGTGATGTCTGATGCACTACCACTCAAAGGGGTACCAATAGGGGTTATAAGGGTGTCCAACAATGTGTGCTTAGGTACCACTTGTATTTCCTATGTGTATGTTTCCCCTACCTTGGATTTATGTGTCGAATGACATATCTTTTTAGCTTTAAAATGTCAGAATACGTCTCTACCCTGGAAAAAATAACCCACAATTTTATGCCAAGGAAATTTCTCTAATACCACTTGTAAGGTACCGGATCTATTGCAATAATAATAATTTAGTTTTAAGGTCATGACCAAGCCAAACACCATATTGGTGTATGAGACCCCCTCCGCCCATCGATTATACTAGTAAAGTCTACGAAGGTATACATACCCTACCCCCCTATAGATTTGAACATGTGACCTCTTAGCAGGAAACACATGTTCTTAACCATTAGGCCCACTCAAGATGTATTGAAGAAACAACTAAAAAAAAGAAATATTGTAGAGAATAACAGCGGAAAAACATAATAGATGAAACCACAACACCAAAATAATACCTTTATTGATAGGAAACACTATTCACTTGCCTCTTCGAGGGGGAAAACTCCAGCAGAGAAGCACTCTATTACAATAATTCTCAAGACAAAACTTCTCATACCCTCTACTCTTATTTATACTAAATCTATCTACCCAAAAGAACAATCTAGAGGAACATCCTTCTAGAAATGGAATCTTCTATTAGGTCTTCTTACATTTTAATTATTCTTCCTTATTGCTAGGCCTTATTAATATCAACCTTTATTACATGGAAATATATTATTCTACCTATGTGAGGGGTTAGGGAGGTTAGGTCTCTAACACAACCAGAAGCCCTTTATCAAAATGTGCCTGTAGAATTGGGGGGGGGGGGAAACAATCCTCATTGATATTGAAGTTATAGATGCCCAAATAGAATACAATATCCTTTTTGGACGAAGCTATATGTACGCCATGAAAGAAGTAGCATCTTTAGTATTTCACATCATGCTCTTTCCTCACAACGAAAAGATCGTCACTATTGACCAGTTGACCCATTATGAACCTAATTAGTCAGGTCACATCGATAATGTCCTTCCACTTATTTGTTCGAGCGTTGAACTTTTACCATGGTAGATGTCAGACTAGGGATATTTCATGACCCATCCTTAATCGGTTCATACCAAGGATACACCCCTCACACCCCATACGCAGACCAAGTCTATGTTGTTACCTCAGTTGGAAGAGACATTCCCGGTGACCCTCCCCTAGAGGAATCATCGAACTCCAACCCTAATCCTACACCACAATTTCTTCCTGAGGAACCCCCCTTACAATATTCCTAAGAGGAATTATTCGAAAAACCACCTTAAATGGGTCAACTCCCTATTTGGAAAATGGTCCCACAAGCTATTACCCAAATTCCCTTATTTTATCCCCTCCCTGGAGTAACAACATACCATGTTTTTGCTACCCTCACATTACCAAATATGGTGATAGCTATCCTTGTATGGTATCTCAAACCACCATCTATGGTACCAAGCTTATCTCTCTCACCTCAGTCGATGGTCTCAGGTCCACAACCAATGGCTCAATGTCACATACCCACTACCTAAATCGGATTTTTCTGGTCTTCTGCTGAATCAAAAGCCTTAAACATCCATGGAGAACCAGTGTAAGCTGGCTCTTTCTCTCTCCCTGCTCCCATGGGGTCGCGGGTCATGTTCAAGGTTCAATTTGAACGTAGTACCTATTTGTATTTCGCGCCTCGGTGCTACAGTAATGTCTAATCGTTCAACTCTGCAACCGTCGAAGCCCAATAGGGCTATCGAACGATCAATGGGGATGAATCCCTACAGGGTTAGCAAATGGCCAATAGGAACAAATCCCAACAGAGGTAGGGAACCGCCAGTGAGAACAAGCCCCGTCACGCGGTTAAGTGGAATACAGGTGGCAGAAAGGGAAACTCAACACGGTAGTTAACATGACAGGAGGGGGGCCCCACTTCAAACCCCACACTATTCCAGACCCCCCCCCATTAAGAGCAGAATGGCAAGGGGGGTCCAGAATCTACTTGAGCGTCGTTGATCATGATGATTTAATCTTGACCGTTCGAGAGTTGCGCATCCAATTCTGGACCCCCCCCTACCGCTAAAGGCAGAACAGTAAGGGAGCTCTAGAATGGAACCTCAGTTGTTGATCTGGGAAGGTGGACTCTGGTCGTCCATATCTGCTCGTCGCTTATCCTGAAGAATATTCACGTCCTAGCTTAAGTTGACGTCTCATCTCCACATCTAACGGTCATTACAGACCCTAATATCCTCCGAAAGAATCTCATCCGTTCATCAGGGTTTATCATCACGAGAGTTCGGACTCTCGATCTCGGGACTCCCGAATCCCCGCTCCCCAGTTTCTCGATGCAGTTAATCTCTCGACATGTGGCCTCTGTCAATCGGACGGCTCAGATCTATCTTGAGGTTTCCACAATGGAAAATTCCGAACTCTTGTAAACAGGAATACCGATTCCACGATTCCTGGTTTCCCGAAATGGGAGATCTTACGACACGTGGCCTTCGTCAATCGGACGACTCATATCTACTCTGAGGTTTCCACAATGGAAAGTCTTGTACTCTTGTCAATAGGAATCCTGATCCCGCGATTCCAGATTCACGGGGGTTTTTAACCCTCGGGTAACACCGGATAGATCCAACGGCTGTCGGGTCTTTTCAGCCGAGATCTGACGACCCAGATCGATTCTTACCCATGAATTATTCCACGACTCCTTAGACGTGGAAAAGATTCACGGTCCAGATAATCTCATGGACCTTGGAGATCTACGATCTCGAATTCCTCACTGCCCACGAAGACACAAAAAACAAAGGGGTAAGGCATTTTAACACCTTACCTTCCCCTACCAATCCAATGATCGGGTGTGTCGGCAGATTTCCCAACGGAATCTCATCCATCGGCCAACACCTATCAGGGGTAAGGTATTTAATTTTCTATCTTTCCCTTACCAAATCTAACGGTCACGAGTGACCATAGGTTCCCCGATAAAATCTCGTCCATCGATTAATACCTATCAGGGTTAAAGAACTTAACACTCCATCTTCTTCCTCCGATTTGACGATCATGAGTGACCACAGATATCCCGACGGGATCTCATCCGTCGATTCGTTACTTCATCCTTATGTTGTCATCTCAGTTTTTCAAGAAGATTGTTCCTCCTCATGCAGGGTCACTAAGGCCTTACGCCTTCACAACCGCCTTCCCGGTTCTTGATGGGCTTTTCAAGGAAGGTATTTCTATGGGGAGATTTACTCAGGGTACTACCTGAGGTATGTAAGGATGTCATCCTCCCGAGAACCAGATGTGAAGTCTGAATTTGATCAGTACGCACACAAATAACGAATTCATGAAGACATAAATCATACGTAGTCTTTCCATATAAATATACAGCTACTAGTACTGATCAAAACACCATACAGTCATTCTTATAATGAAATCATTCATAGTTTCACAGCTTATGAGCATAATTATCAGAATAAGCAGATATATATATCAAGATGCCAGAGGAAAAACACTTATCAGAGATAACACTAGGGTCAAGCAACTGCTAAGAGGGGTGCTCGTTTCCACCCAACCGTAGGCTTAGAGACTCCCAGCGGATTTACCACTAGCCACCCTCGAGCTGAGACCACGATGCTATGAGACTGCGTCTCTGTTGTCAAGTGACCAGGAGCGAAGGTTGCAATCCTTCATCTCTGCTATCACTCACTCTGCATAATGCTAGAGTTCTCCCCTCGCGTCTGCCCCTCCATCGCTTCTACCCTACGCCTTATCCTCTTGCGAGGTTGTGTGTGGCGCGATTACCCTCGCACTGGCCAGTCATGATGTCTCTACGGATGGGCAGTTCACCTCCCCATCCCTCATTAATTCCTGAGGAGCCATCTACCTACCAGTCTGTGAGGCATTTAATTCGGGGCTAGCAAGCTTGTTTTGGTTCTCCAGGCCAGTGGAGTCCAAATACGGTATTTAATTCTCGGTGGAAGTTAACACCACCTTTTCAGGTGCCTTCCACCGCCATCGTGGTCTCTTTTTTTCACGTCCCCTCTCAGCAGTCCAGCAATAAAATTCATAATGTTATTCACATTTATTGACCTTTTACTCAAGGTCCCTTTACATCACATATTCACATTTATGAGTTTGCTATAGTTCTTGGCCAGTCCAGTTATTTTCACAAACTGGGGGAAACAGGGTGTTACAATTCCCTCCCCCTTAAAAGGGAACATCGTCCTCGATGTTCTTATATACTAACATGAATTGCATGTACAGAAGTAAACAAAATCAGATATGCCAGTCTCATGGCATCTTCCATTTCCCATGTAGCCTCATCTGGGCCAAAATGTTTCCACTGCACCTTGACCTGTGCAATGGTTCTGTTCCAGAGTGGGGTTTCCTTTTTATCCAGTATGCATTGGGGTTCTGGTAGAAATTCTCCCTCCGGTTCCACATGGATCATAGACCAATCAATTATATGATTAGCATCATGTACATATTTATTCAATAATGAAACATGGAAAACATTATGTGCTTTTACTGTGGGAGGAAGTGCTAGCCGATAGGCTACAGGTCCCACTCTATATAGAACCTCAAAGGGTCCACAATACCGAGGTGCCAACTTGGCACAAGCTCCCATTCTCAGGGAACTCCTTCTGGGCTTAATTCTGACATATACATGGTCTCCCATTTTGAACTCTCTTGGAATTCTCTTTTGATCAGCATAACTTTTCTGTCGGTTCTGAGCGACCTTCAGATTTTGTTTTATCTGAGTCACTTGTTGTTCCATTTCTTTCAACATGTTAGGTCCAAAAGAAATCCTATTTATAGGATTACTCCAGTTGACTGGAGTATTACACGGTATACCATAGAGGACCTCGAAGGGACTCATCTTTAAGGATGCTTGGTAGCCGTTGTTGTAGGCGAATTCTACCAATGGCAGGTAGTCTTCCAATTTCTTGGGTTGATGCATTACATGCATTCTTAACATATCCTCTAATATCTGATTCACTCTTTCTATATGTCCGTCGGTTTGAGGGTGATAGGCAGTGCTAAACAACAATTTGGTCTCCAAACCATCCATCAGTGATTTCCAAAAATTGGAAGTAAATTTTGTGTCTCTGTCAGATATTATCTCTCTCGGCATACCGTGCAGTCGAAATATCTCTTTCATGAATATCTGGGTGATATCTATCACCTTGATGGTTGATTTGATGGGGATGAAATGATCGGACTTGCTCATTTTATCCACCACCACCATAATGGCATCATTCTGTTTGGTTGAAGTTGGTAATCCAATGATAAAATACATGGAGATGGTTTCCCATTTCCATTTTGGGATGGGTAAAGGGTGTAATAGTCTTGCTGGGTGTCGATGTTATGCTTTAACCTGTTGGCATTCTATGCATTGGGATAAATATTTGGCTATGTCTTTCTTCAATACAGGCCAATAAAATTGTTTCCGGGTGGCAGTGATCATTTTATGCTATCCTGGGTGACCAGTGTATGGTCTTTTATGTAGTTCATCCATAATGAACCTCTTCAAGTCATCACAATTTGGAATGTACAGTCTATCTCTGTAAGTGAGTAGACCTCCTTCGGTCATCTGGTAGCCTTCATACTTTACTTTAGAGGTTTCTTGCTATAGGTACAGGGTCTCTGTCTCTTGTGCATTTCTGACTCTGTTCTTGACATTTGTCTCGCAGGTACTCACCGCTGCCAGGTGAATTGTTTTCATGCTTCTGCTAAGGGCATAGGCCACCCTATTTTCCTTCCCTTTGATGTGTTTGATTTCAAAATCAAATTCACTAAGGAGGGCCATCCATCTAGCTTGTTTAGCATTGAGATTTGGTTGGTCGAACAAATACCGTAATCCACAATGATCTGTCATAAGTACAAATTTTCTTCCCAAGAGGTAATGCCTCCACATTTTTAAGGCATGCACTATGGAAACCAGTTCTAGATCATGAGTCACATAGTTGACCTCATGTTCATTCAATTTTCGGGATTCATAGCAGATCACCTTTCATTCCTGCATAAGGACTTCTCCGAGCCCTTCCTTACAGGCATCTGTGCACACAAGGAAGTCAGCTTTTGGGTCAGTGATTTTCAACACAGGTGCATGGGTTAGTAGATGTTTCAAGGTTTGAAATCTTTCTTTACATTGCTGTGTCCACGGGAATTTTTTCCCCTTCTTCTGGAGGGCAGTGATTGGACAACCAATCTTGGAGAATCCTTTTATAAATATCCTATAGTATCCCGCCAAACCCATAAAGGATCTGATGTCTGAGACATCCTTTGGGGTAGGCCATTCCATGATAGACCTGACCTTGTTAGGATCTACTGCTACCCCTTCCTCGAACAGAACATGTCCCAAGTAATGTATTTGCTTCTGAAAGAAGTCACATTTGTTGAATTTAGCATAAATTTGATTCTCTCTTAGCACTTGTAGCACAAGTCTAAGATGCTCTTCATGTTCTTCTCTATTCTTAGAGTGAATTAATATGTTATCAATGAAGACTAGTACAAATTTATCTAAAAATTTACTGAGTACATTGTTCATTAAGCACATGAAAGTGGCAGGGGCATTGGTTAACCCAAATGGAACTACCACAAACTCATAATGACCATACCGTGTCTGGAAAGCGGTTTTATGGATGTCTTCACCCTTGATTCGGACTTGATGGTATCCCGACCTCAAGTCAATCTTTGAGAAAATAGACGCGCCTCCCAACTGATCGAATAGATCATCGATCCTGGGCAAGGGGTACATGTTCTTTATGGTTACTTTATTAAGTTGTCTATAATCTATACACAGTCTAAGGGTGCCATCCTTCTTTTTCACAAACAGGACTGGTGCTCCCCATGGGGACATCCTGGGTCGAATATAACCCTTATCCATCATTTCTTTCAATTGTAATTTGAGTTCCACTAACTCAGGTGTGCTCATCCGGTAGGGTGTCCTAGACACCGGCACCATTCCTGGTGCGAGATCTATCGAGAAGTCAATGTCTCTTCTCGGAGGTAGACCCGGTACCTCTTCCGGAAACACATATCTATATTCTCTCAGGATAGGGTGTTCATCAGGGCTTGGTTTAGTACCTTCGGTTGTTTCAACACCTGTATTTCATATAGGGGGCATCCCTTTCGGCAATACTTTCTCATTTGCAGGGCTGATATTTGTCTCACTGAGACCGATTTTCGGATCCCTTGAAAGGTTATCCTTTTTCCTTCTTTTCTCACACATTCTAGGGTTTTATGGTAACATTCCAATTTGTCTTTATGGGTGGAAAACCAGTCCATACCAATCAACAGATCGTATGATCCCAGGGGTAATACGTTAAGGGTTTCTTGGGTGGGGAATTCACCCAACATTAACTGGCAGGCTGGTATGGCCTCTACCACCTTTCTTTTCGTGCCAGTGGCTAACTGTACCAATCATGGCTTGGTTTGTTTTTGTGGCTGTAGCTTACACTTATCCACAGTCTTAGGGGCTATATAACTCAAATTTGAACCAGGGTCAATTAAAACAGACACTAGATGGTTGAAAATCATACCTTATATTTCCACCAATGAAGCCTGGTGGTCATCTTGGTTACTATCCAAGGTTGCATAAATCTGCAGCACACTCCTTGCCACATCATTGACTGTGGTAGCTTCCTGAATGTTATAAACTTTCTGAGTGTTATGTTGTCAGTGTGGACAGTCTCTCAGGAGATTCTCTTCTCCGTAGCCCCAACATTTTAGAGGTTCTTTCTTTGGGTTATTAGTCTTTACTGGTATAGGTCCAGAAGTTTTATTCCCGTCTGATTATGGAAAGTTCTGTTGGAGTACACTTCGGGTTGGAAAGTTCATTCTGGGGTTCTTCTTGTAGCTCTTAAATCTTGAGGATTTGATCCCCTTTTTCTGAAATTTTGAACCACTCTTTTGTCTCCAGTCTCCACGAGACTCTGCCCGATGTCCATATTGTTCATGACAATATATTTCCTTTCAAATAGTGTCTTCTAAGGTCTCTGGCTCGTCGAATTCAATTCGGTTCCGGTATTCCTTGGGTAGCCCACTGATGAAGCGTTCCTCTTTCGCCTTCTCTGCTTTGATGTAGGGTACATATCTCAATAAGTCGAGGAATTTGTTGACATATTCCTCTATAGTAAGTTGTCCCAGTTTGAGTTCATAAAACTCTTTAGCCTTCTCGTCGAAATATCTTTCCGACAAATACTTCTTCCGAAAGTACTTCTCAAACCGTTTCCAAGACAGGTCCTCCTCGCGGACCCCTTTCATATTCTTAAGGTCTTCCCACCAGATGGAAGCCTTTCCATTCAGATTGAAAGTGGCCACTCAGGTGGCCACTCAGGCCTTCAAATTCTCTGAAAAATCATGGACTCTAAAATATTTCTTCAGTCCAAGTAGCCAGGCCTCGGCTTCCTCTCCCTTCTTTATCTCACCGTCGAAGGAGGGAGGTTTGGCCTTTCTGAATTCCTCAAATTTATG
>ML805196.1:0-26494 GCA_009831015.1 Picea engelmannii | reverse complement strand
CGGGGCTCTGCAACCTCCTGGTCTAGGATCCTTCAAACACTTGAGTCGTATCAAATCTTTGGTTCCATGTTGGAACCCAATGAAAATTTATCACAGGTCCCTCCTTCTCCAAAGTAAGGGTCCTACCAAACCCCGTGGCTCTCTTATTGGCCCTTTGAATAAATTTGATGGCATCATTAGTTCTTTGTGCTAGGCCCCTTATATCATATGATTTCGGGCTATGTCTCAGGGCTAACCCTAAAGAGCGCTTCGGGCTTTAGGATTTTGGCTTATTCACAATAACCAACTCCTATGTCCTTGAAATTCGAATCAACGAACTCAAATGATGCGAGGATCAACGGTCCTCATTCCTCCTTTAGATCAACGATTGTGATCTATTAGAACTCTGTTCTTTGGGAGTCTCTTGCTTGTCCTCCTCTGATTCCTTCAAGAGAACCACTTCTCTGAAATGTGTGGATCTCCTCCACGTGTCCCTTCTAGATCCAACGGTCTGGATTCACTCTGCTCTTCATGCCTTCGTGAAGATTTCTCCTTGCTCTTGGCAATCCCTCTAGAATTATATCTCTCAGATATTTCAATATTTCTCCACCTATCTCCTCCTGGCGATGGGTGACTCTGCTTGCCTTCGATACTTCGGTAAGTCCTCACTCCTTGTGCATACTTAACAGTTTTCTTCCCGATACTTAGAACATTCTCGACCCTTTTCTGCACTCCTTGTAGGAATTCTACATGTGACAACACTGATTCTTATGAGATTTTGCTCGGCTCAAACCTTGAAGGTTCTCAGCTCCTCTACGTCCTTCTACAGACTTTCTGGTGCCCTCATGGAAACTTGGCGCTCCTCCTCCTAATCTTGTAAGATGAACTTACTTCTCTTTTGGTGCACTCCTTGCGCTCTATTAAGCCTTCAGATGACTCTTCACAACACTTAGTCAAGTGCTATCCTAATGCACTCCTTGCAAAATTCTTACTTCAGCCTTCTTTGGTATTCTTTCAGGTTCACCAAGGCAACTCCTTTATCTTGCTCAATGCACACTTGCAAAAATTTCTTTCCTTAGAGTGTTCAGCAACTCTGGTACTTTCCTTCAATACCTCCAACACTCCAGAATATGTTGGTCCTGTGCACACTCGCACTTTCTCAATGCCCTCCTAGAAGAGTTCGATAGAGTCTTCGGTAACTCTGTGTTACGCTTCCTCCTGTGCAAACTTTCTTTCAAGGTATTCAACAACCTTGAAATTCTCCCTTGAGTTTGTGAATCATTCTGGTGTGCCCTCTTGGCAACTTCTTCTCTGACTAGAAAGTGTTTAGACATGCAATCCTTGCGTCGTCTCACAAAGTTCCAAATCTTTGTTGCACACTCCTTACACTTAGCCTAAAGAACCAGAACTAATTCAGCAACCTCACATATAGAGGGTTCTATATCTATCCCTGCAAATGATTAACTCTAACATACATCTACAACATAAACACACATAAATGAAATTCACAAGAAAACATCCATTACATGGAAAATGGAAAACAATGTAATATGTTCTTTTTTTCTATTAATGAAAGAATGTCAATTACAATACATGATTATGTACTGCCACTGAGTCTCGGCTCTCATCAAACTCTTGATCAAAAACCTCTTGGCTTACAATGATTTTTCATCAAACTCCAGCAGCCTCTACTAGGCATACAATACAAGGATTTATACAAGAGGGGCTCGATGAGATTCCCTCAAAGCTATACTAGTGGTGTCTAATAACCATTCAAAACACCTGACTAATGAGGCATATTACAATGAGTGGAAATCTGATCTGAATCAGATGTAGATCCCTCCTATCGTAAACCACTTGAGGTGACCTCATCTACCGCTTGTGCGAAGGCACAACTTGGCTCGTCCAACTTGACAACATCAATTTCCTTAATTACAATTTCAATTTCGAAGAAAAAATGAGAGGGAGATGCCTCTCTCTTCCTTGAATGTGCACCAACGTGCTAACCAACTAGTGTGTGCTGAGGTGGAGCGATGCTCTTGCATCATACTCCATGACTAAAAGAATTCATGAGCTCCTACTCATGAGTTTCCCAGCTCTGTTGAAATCCTCTTGGATCCCAAACTTTCTCCTGGAGTTGTCCCCCTGCTCCTCTACTTTGTTTTTGTTTCTTCTGCTGCATATCCCTTGTTGTTCATGTAGGTTCTCCTCTGTCCAGCTTCTCCCTGCTGACAGCTTATTCAACTGACTTCAACATCAGCTCCTTTATCTTCTATATCTCCTCTTCTAATTGCTCTACTAGTTGGTTCTCCTTACCCAGTCTACTTGGTTGCAAGTCCTCATGTTGCTCTAAGGGTTGATCATCCTGATACCCCATGTTGTTTTTATCTCATGTGACGCTAACTGGCCACTCTGCTGTAGACTTTAATTCCACATACTCCTTACTGAACTGATTCTCAACTATCTCTTCTGACAGACTAGCTTCTGTCAATTGTTTAGTTGGTTCCATTACAGCTTCCTCCAACTCCGACTCATGTTGGAATGTCTCCCCTGGCATGGCTATCTCCTGGCAGCCACCTTCTGGTTCTGGACTATCCAACCAATCCTCCAACATCTTCAACTCCATCTCCCACTGAATGAGCAACTCAACTGGGTGCTTCTCCTCTATTGGGGAATACTTCAATATATGCTCCTCCTCCATGACAGTCTCAAATTGTTGTCCCTTTACTTCTACCTATGCAAAAAATATGCTAGCCTCTCCTCGGCTACTTGGCAGGAATATATCGACTCCTCCAATGACCAGAACACTCCTCTAACCCTTATCCTCGGCGGTGGAATTATTTAACTTCTCATTGTCTTCATTCACGCGGCTTGCAGTTCCACATGAATCTTCATATGGATAAGGCCTTTCTTTCGCCTTCTCTCCATCTAGAAACACCCCTTGCTAATATGAACTCTCAGCTGAGCCATTTCTTCTCCCTTTCCCACCTGGAAAATTGGGATGTCTCCTCTTCCCTCCTGGTAGTTTATGAGATCAACTGATCCCTTCTCATTTCCCACCTGGAAATCTACGAGACCTCTACCAGATCTCTTTCCCTCACCACTTAGTTTTTCATCATGCCTTAGCCACCTTCCTAAAACTTGTTGTTTCTTTCTGGAAAACAACTTCTGAACAGGCCACTTAGTTGTCCTTTTCAAAGGCCACTCGTATCTCCAGCATACCTTTGCCTCATGTTTCATCTTCAATGCTATCTTTTCCATCTCTACTCAGATTTCTCTGAGATCCTTGTCCATTTCCTCTTTTCTCTTCTATGGGTAGTCCTTTCCTTGACCGTGCTTATGACCTTTAGTATCCATCTCGCTTCACCTGCAACCCACTTGGCTTTCTTCCATATGTTGCACACCTTACAATAGTCTCCATAGAGCATCACACTCTGTCTCCTTGCCTACAGAAATGAATTATGTGGCTCTGATTCCACTCTGATATCAAAGTATCTCCTTTCACCGTCTCTCCTTTGCCTATGATCTGTAAATAGAAATTCGTCTCTGATACCACTCTAGCACCTATCCCCCCCCCTTTCTCTCCTTGAGGTTGCGTGACCTCACAGTCTAGGATCGTTCAAACACCTGAGTTGGATCGACTCTTTGGTCCTCTGCTGGAATCCAATGCAGATTTATCACAGGTCCCTCTTTCTTCAAAGTGCGGGTCCTACCAACCCCCACGACTCTCTTCTTGGCCCTTTGAAGAAAGTTGACGATGATGCTAGTTATCTATGCTAGGCCCCTTCTATCATATGACCTCAAGCTATGTCCCGTGGCTAACCCTGAAAAATGCTTTGGGCTTCGGGCTTTCAACTTATTCACAACAACCAACTCCTATGTCCCCAAACTCTTAATCGACAAACTCAAATGATGTGAGGATCAATGGTCCTCGTTCCTCCTTTAGATCGATGGTTGTGATCTTTTCGGACTCCGTTCTTCGAGAGTCTCTCACTTGTCCTCCTTTGATTCCTTCTAGATCACCACTTCTCCGAAATGTGTGGATCTCCTCCACATGTCCTTCCAGATCCAACGGTCTAGATTCACTCCACTCTTCACGACTTCGTGAAGATTTCTCCTTGCTCTTGGAAATCCCTCTGAAATTCTATCTTTCAGATCTTCCAATCTTTCTCCACCTATCTCCTCATGGCGATGGGTGACTCTGATTGCCTTCGGGACTTCGGTAAGTCCTCACTCCTTGTACACACTTAGCAATTTTCTGCTCGAGACTTAGACTGTTCTCGACACTTTTCTGCACTCCTTACGGAAATTCTGCACGCGACAACACTGATTCTTCTAAGATTTTTCTCGGCTCAAACCTTGAAGGTTCTTAGCTCCTCTATGTCCTTCTACGGTCTGTCTAGTGCCCTCCTGGAAACTCGATGCTCCTCTTCCTGAGCTTGTAATATGAACTTACTTCTCTTTTATTGCACTCCTCGTGCTTGATTAAGCCTTCAGACGACTCTTCACAACACTTAGTCAAGTCTTGGCCTAATGCACTCCTTGAACAGGTCTTACTTCAACCTTCCTTGGTATTCTTTTAGGTTCACCAAGGCAACTCCTTTATCTCGCTCAATGCACACTTGCATAAATTTATTTCCTCTGAGTGTTCAACAACTTTGGGACTTTCCTTCAATACCTCCAACACTCTAGAATGTGTTAGTCTTGTGCGCGCTCGCACTTTCTCAATTCCCTCCTACCAGAGTCCGACAGAGTCTTCAGTAACTCTGTGCTATGCTTCCTCCTGCACAGACTTTTCTTCAAGGTATTCAACAACCTTGAAATTCTCCCTTGAGTCTGTGAATCATTTTGGTGTTCCCTCCTGGAAACTTCATCTCTGATTCGAAAGAGTTCAGACACACACTCTTTGCATCGACTCACATAGTTTCAACTCTCTATTGCGCACTCGTTGCACTTAGCCTAAAGAACTAGAACTAATTCAACAACCTCACAAATAGAGGGTTCTATCTCTATCCCTGTAGATGAACTCTAACATACATCTACAACATAAACACACATAAATGACATTCACAAGAAAACATCCATTACACGAAAAATGGCAAACAATGTAATCTGTTATTTTTTTCTATTAATGATAGAATGTCAATTACAATACATGAGTCCAGATTGCCATTGAGTATCGAATCTCATCAACCTCTTGATCAACAACCTCTTGGCTTACAATGATTTTTCATCAAACTCCAACAACCTCTAACGGGCATACAATACAAGGATTTATACAAGAGGGGCTCGATGATCTTCCCTCCAAGCTATACTAGTGGTGTCTAATCACCATTCAAAATGCTTGACTAATGAGGCATATTACAATGAGTGGAAATCTGATCCAAATCGGATGCAGATCCCTCCTACCTTCAAGCACTTGAGGCGACCTCATCTACTGCTTGTGCGGAGGCACAACTTGGCTCTTCCAACCTAACAACATTAATTGCCTTAATTACAATTTCAATTTCAAAGAAAAAATGAGAGGGCGACACCTCTCCCTTCCTTGAATGTGCACCAAGGTGATAACTAGTTGGCATGTGGTGAGGTGGAGCGATGCTCCTGCATCAATTATGGAGCTAAGGTGGTATAGACCTCTTGGAGGCTTGTTCTATTGCATGTTCATGGAATTATCTTGGTAAACTAGGGTTCGGTCTTGCTATCTTGTGAAATTGGTAAGGAAATTTCTGCACTTTGTTGTTATTTTCTTCTTATTCCATGCTACACTTGTCTAAAACCTTTGGAGGAGTAAAGGGCATACACCCTACACCAAGGTCCTGTTTATTTTCAATTTGATAAGTCATTTTACAAGGTTGCTAGGAGGAGTAAAAGGGATTACACGCTCCTAGACTTACCTTTGTTTATGAAGTAAAAGGTATTACGCCCCTAGATATGTTGTGGATATAACTCTTATAATGAAGACTCCATTTACCCAATAAATTCAAAGCACTAGTCTGAAAATTGCATTAGAGAAACAAAATAGTTGCATTGGATAACGTGTTTTGGTGATATATTTCAATTGTCTAAAGTGGAATCAAATTTACATGGTTTAGGCTTGCTTGAGCCATAAGGGAATCTAGCTTCTCCAAGTACATTTTATTGTTGTTGTAACTTTATGCTATAGCCATTAGAGCTGCAAAAAAAACATTCAATCTCTTACTATAACTTTCTTTTCAACCGTTGAAATTACTTGTAAACGTGTACTCTTATTCTATTGCTTATTGTCTATATTTTTTTCAGTTTACTTATCAATTTTCGTGGTTGGGAATTTTTTTTGTAGAAAATATTTTCTACATCCATTTGGCTACTCTGAAAAATCTATGAAAAACATCATTTTTACAGCCCTAACTCACCATCAAAGCTTGTGCCAAAGTATTGGGAATTTATATACTTATTTGATGCTTCATTACTCAATAAATATTTGATTATTTTGATGGTTATTTCTACAGTAAATAATTTATTTCATTGTTGATATATACCTTTGTTTACTGCTGTAATTTAGGACAATAATCTTCACTTTCTTGTCCCTTTGATCGCAAGGCGGGTATCATTATTATTTGTCTTGTCTCTGGCAAGTGTAACACTCTAGTGTAGGTACCCAAGTCTTTGGAAACCATCCTCCATCTGCAAGACTCTCTTCCAATCCCTTTATCTTCCTCCATCATTGACCTAAGGGGTTCCCTTCATTATTTATCCACCCTCCATCTCAATCCCTCTAAGGTCACCCAATATTCCCCCCTTGTGTAGGATTTCTCCTTCACTAAAGCGAGGGGAGTACCTATCTAAGTTGACAGTGGGTAGGTATTCTCATAGTTGTCTCACCTTTGTAGATTGGATCGGGATTTTCCCAACCTACAATCCATGCAATAACAATACAGATGAACCAACAATGGATGAAGCAACCTACATACATATTTATAATATATTTATTAGTACTAAAATGTAAAATTCAACCAAAATAATATAACAAATTTCACATTTAAACAAGATTTAAATCAACACATGATACCTGTGAAGGTCGTGACCTGTCCATTCCAAGTGGACATGGCTCATCACTGTATGGTACCACAACCTGTAGAAACCGAAGAACATTATATTTGAGGATGACAAAGAATAAACAAATCACTGTGGTGAATTTATCGAAGGTGACACATACATGTGTATGTGGTACACCAAATGTGCAGGTTGCCTCTACTATTGCATAAGTGGTGGAAACCAACATTGATGCATCTACTAGCATAGAGGGTCTTCTATAGGGGCATAGAAACTACAAAGCATCAAAAAATAAGATATGGAAATAAATACATAGAAATGTGTGTGTGTGTGTGTGTGTGTAATCATGAAGAACATAAAGATGGTCAAGAAACTAACCTCCTCCATGAAACTCTCATGTCCATTGGCCTTTGTCGACCCATAATAAATATTCCCACAAATCAACCATCTATGAGGCTCACATGAGTGCCTACTATGTACACATTCCCTCCCTCGATTGTACTTTTCTACAAGGATTGAAGGTCCAAACCCTCTACAAATGTCACTAGTAGAAACCTCTTGCCAAGATAGTGTTGTAAAACTTCCATGCTGCATTAGGCTCTGAGTCAATGTTGATATTGATAATTGTGTCTACATTATCCTCCTTCCGCAATGGGAGGATGCTAAGAAGGGGGGTTAGGCCTTCGTTTAAGAGGAGGAGGACCTAGCACTAGGTCATGCCTATCATGCTCTCTATCATGTGTGGACCCACAACCCACCCCCTAGAATTCACCAATGTCAAAGTAGTTGACATTGTGACCCAAAATAAACTTTTTTACTGTAGGGAGGTTTGTTAAAAACCATAAACCATCTATCCATCCAATTGCCCTTAATTTTTTGGTGGATACACCAATCCATACAAATACATCTCTTTGTGACAGGTGGCTATAGTCCCAATCTAGGATCAATGAACAGTGAAATCAATTCTTGTTTTGTAATATTCAAGTATCTCACTTTCTTTTTATCAATGTCATTCTTGTAATACTCAAACATCTCATCCCTATATTCAGAAATATTAGTTAATTTCCATTGGGCACTTGCAATGGATGATACAATGGTGGCCAATGAAGTGTGTGATGGCAATTGGCTAGGCTCTCTTGTACTCCTTAAGTCATGGAGAATTGATCTAAGAAACATAAACCCTTCATCAATTTGTGTGTTTATGTTTGTCGATTATGGGTTGGAGTTTTATGTTCCTTCCCATGGTTGTGTCCAGGTTCCATCTTAATTATCGTGTTGCAATTTAATAATGGAGTTTATATAAATTAAGTTGATTTTTTTAATTAACTTAGAAAATTACAAAATACGAGAAATTGAATAGTTCAGGAAATGCGAAAAACAAGAAATTAAATGGGAATAAATACTTATCTTCCCTCCAAGACTACGTTGGGATCCTTTGGACACTTAGTTAGCAAATTCCCTCCCTTCAATTTACTCAATTCTTTGTAAAATGCATGGTGCGGTGGTTGAATGGGAAAAAAAAAACAGCCACGGGTCCTTTTAATCGAGCCCTACATGACCGCATAGACATTCCTAAGAACGTGCATGTGTTCCTGCTAGCGATCCTATGTGGCATCATGAGTGGAAGTTTGGGGCTTGTCGAACCTGTCACATCATGAATGCACATGTGTTCTTGTGTGAGAACATTCATGCTCACCCCATTGCCACTTTTTTGTCCATCAACATCGTGGGCATGCCCTTCTACAAAATTTATTCCTTAACTAACATGTACACATATCCCTCCTTAACACTATATATACCATTTCCATTTACATATGACCCTGGAAGTTATATTCCTTCATTAAAAATGATCTCATTTTTTAGGGGCAATGAGACTACATTTTCTTCTTTACTTGAGAAGTACAAGTAACATGCCATAATGTAAAGGTTTCCAGGATATGGAAACATACCTTTTACCTACCTCTCAATGATCACTAATTTTGCATCATCCTTTGTTTATAAGTTCATGCGCGACAATTTAAAATGAAATTTCAATAATCAATTATTCATAGCATCTTCCCAAACTACACCAACCTACCATCATTCACTATGTAAAAAAGTGTATTGATCATGTGATGTATTAGAATGCCTCCCTTCCACTGGGAAACTCCACATATTAAATCCCTTATATTAAGAAAGTGCGAGGTTGAATTTTAAACATGAACAATGATTTGTTAGAATCTAAGTTAATGTAAGATGGGATAATATTTTAAAATTTTTATCAATTTAAAATAACTTAAATCATAGAAAAATGTAAATGTAAGATGGGATAATATTTTAAAATTTTCATCCATTTAAAATAACTTAAATCATAAAAAAATTAGATAAATGATATTTAAAATAACTTAAATCATAGAAGAATGAAAAAAAAAAAATAGATAAATGATATTTTGTATATAGCTATTAACAATACTTAGAATTTTTACCATATTCAGCTTAAATTTATCATTGCAAATAAAGTTTGAATACTACACATTTAACTTACTCCCGATATTATAATATGATGTTATCCAAACTTGATTCGTAAAAACAAATATAACTCTTTCCGTAGGTTAATAATATGACGTTATCCAAACTTGATTCTTAAAAACAAATATATCTCCTGTTTCAAGTTGTGCGAGAAAAAACACTTTTGCTTTAGCATTGGAAATTGCGATCCGTGGCCCACACAACATGGGATAATACGGAATGAAATGAAAGAAACATCGAGAATGAATTGGAAATTGGGAGAACAGCTATAGCATATTATTAGTATTTCATTACATTTTTGCATAATTATTACATAATTATATAGTTGGGTTTTAGATTTAGTTTATTCTAGAGAGGGGTTATGAAATTTTTTCAACAATCTTTCACAGATTCAAACCAAACCTAAATCAATTTTATTGTAAACATTATTCACATATTGATTTTGGTATCAATTTTGATAATGACAATCTTAATAATTTAAATTTACAATTATGGAAATTCAAAATTGAAATTTGAAAGAGTTTTTTTTTCTTATTTCTAAATGTTAAAATTGAAATATTAACATTTATCAATTTTAAGAATCTGAGAAATTCATATTATAGTTGAAATTAATTCTTATTATAAAATAATTTAGCATATTTTTTAAATGTTAATAATATAGATTTTTTTAAATAAATTAAATTTTAAAAAATAAATTTTTATAATTGAAATATTAAATATTCATATGAAATTATAATTTTTTCAAATAAACATAAAATTAAAAAAATATTAAAATTTTTTGTTCAAAATTTTACATATATATATGATATTTTATTACTGGGTTAAACACTCTATTTTTTGGGTTTTTTTGGTGAGAATCAGGTCATGTAAATTTGGATAAAATCATTATTTTTTATTGTTTAAATTACATTTCTAAATACATAAATAAATTTTACATGCTGAAAAACTTTGAGACGTTAAGATTATACAAACTTAACCTAATCACTCAAATATACAAATCCAATCATTCATGATAGAATTTCTAACAAAAAAAAAACAAAGATAAAAGTTTTAAAATTTAACCATCTTTAAACTGCCATGTGAAAAGTTTATGCACAGCAACATAAATGAAAGTAGCGAAAAATGAGGCGATTTGAGTGCAGGGTATGAGTTTCCTCGGGGTTGATGTTAAAGCTATTATAAATTACACGCTCTTTCATGTCAATTAGATTTGACAGACCAGTGTCAGTAACAGTAGCGAAATAGTTATGCCGTAACATAATTAATCTGCCTCCTGGCCCGCGATTGACATCATGCCATGGTATCTGCTATGCAACATGGTACAGAATCCATCGAAATACCATAAAATATGCCTATGTATAGATTCCATTTCTCGCGGAGTGGTTCAGAATCCATCGAAATACCATCAAATATTATGTGTCTCTGTAGATTCCATTTCTCGCCGAGTAGTTTAAATTATTGTTTTGTTTTTAGCTCTAAGATACTGAAGCCATGGTGAACGGGCTTCCACTATATCATTTCTATGCCATCCATTGTGTCGACAGCCCAGCTGGATCTGCCTTCTAATATCGTAGTTTATTGTTCCTTTCTCGGTTCCTGTCGCTCAATAATTGTACTGATCTCAAATCTCAGGTGCTATCTTCCACTTCCATTGGGAGTGGGAATCGCATATTTTCTCAGCCAAAACACAAGGAGCTCCCATATTTCTCAGCCGTGTAGTGATATCCTTCTGTGAAGTGCTGAATGGAAATGGCTGCGACAAAAAGACAGCCCAGGATACTCATTTTACTTGTATGTGCCATTCTATATCCCAGTATTGCAAACGCGATCCGATCCCTGGCAACAGGTTTTCTCACTCATTCATTCCACGGTCTCACCATACTTGTCTGTATTTTGTTGTTTGCAATCCCCCAATAATTGCTCATAAATCCAAAGCTATCATGTTCTTCTGTTTGCAGATAAGAATCATAACTTAAAGGCGTCTGATATCTTGACAGAAAATTCAACAGACTCGATTGTAAGTGTAAAGAGGGCTACTTTTGAGATTTCCTTTTATTGATGATTATTTTTCATTGTCTGCCTTAACCTCACACAGAGTTCTTCTCACCATGATATGATTTTGCAGTTACCCACAGGCGTTCCTGAGACTGAGCAGCACGCAGATCAAGGGCCACAGATGAATGGTTTTGAAGAAAACTGCAGCGATGTAGACGGGGAAGAAGAATGCTTGATAAGACGCACACTAGCTGCTCATGTGGACTACATCTACACTCAGGAGCACAGCCCATAAGGCTCAAATAACAGTAACCCATATTCCTTACTCCCTCCACTTTTAGTAATCCGTTAAGCAATACTTGCAGTTTCGGTGGAAAAATAGGGTTCTGGAGCAGTTCAATATGTTGAAGCCACAGGAAACCTACTAATTCCCTTTTCATGTTCACATACTGGGATTGCAATTTATGTTAACATATTTCAAATATGGACAGATATCACGGAATTTTCCTTTTCACAAATTTGTGCGTTGAGAATTCTGCGATCTTCGCCTGTACCTCGTTAGTCCGAAGCGCGGATTACTCTTTACATTATTTCTACTGGTTGGTTGTTGACTAATATAAAAAATAAGATGGTGTTAGAGATTTTGGGATATTCTGATCGGACTGTGTTTAATTCGGTGATTCTTTTTTATTTTGTTGTGGTTGAATCCCAATTTCTTCTTAACGTGGTATAGTAAATATTTTACCAATTTAAGCATCTTATTTTAAGCATCTGAATAATCTGCAGAAAACTAAATTTGAAGCAAAAACTAAATTTGTAGCAAATTATAATATCACTTAATTTAAGCATATGAGCAAACTTTAAGTAGAATTAAATTAGAATATCCTTTAATTTTCCCATCAGGCTTTTATTGAATTCTATATCAAGTGGTTTAGACTAAATTGAAAAGTTTATAAGTTTTTTTTTCCAATTTTTATTTTTTAAATAAAAAGATTATATTATTTTAAAAAGTCTTCATAGCTATAGATATCAATACATAGTTCAAACTTTGTCACTTTTTCTACCACATGCATGGGAATCACAATAGGTAGTGTGGCAAATCATAACCAAAGTTTAATTAGTGCAAAATTTAATTGTAAATGTATCCTATTTAGACCTGATAACATGACAATAAGAAAAGTGGCGCTTGACACGCTCGTTTGACAAGGAGTCGAATAGGAGGTCCAGACGACAATTGAGGGCGCTCTGGTGATGAAGTTGGTCTACCATGTCCCGACGCATGTCAAAAATCAACTGCAGATGATCCTCCAAGAATCTGCGTGGACTGAACAGTTCTGGCCCTGAGCTCGCAACATTGGACGGGTTGTGGGAAGCTAAAGTTGGTTGTGTTGGTGCTTCCTCGAACCATTTCGGAGGAGTCTCCTCCTCAGCCAGGAAGTAATCTAAGTCTGTCCTGGTGGTCCCATTGAATGGTGCACTGACGTTTGGGGTTGTCCCCCTTGTTGAGTCTTCCAGCCAATGAGGAGGTATTTCTTCCTCTATCACACAACTGCCCAGAGCTGTCGCAAGATGGATAGGGGGGATGGCATTGACAATTGGTTCAGTCGGCACAATGATATCCTCCATCCAACTTGGAGGAATTTCTTCCTCTATTGGACAACCACCTGAAATGATCATGGGATCGACATTTTGAGGCATTGGCTCCAGATTGCCAAGGGGACGTTGAGCATCATCATGCCAATTTTGGTCAAAATGGGGCGGGCCGACATGACTGGTGAATGGGTTGGGAAGCATAGAGAGGGCCAAGGAAGGGCCTAAACGCCAATGTCGGGCTACAAAGCTATAGTAGGTTGACCCTCGTTTGGGTTTGCCCCTTTCACGTGGCATGGCATAAACAAAGTAGAGAGAGATGGTGAAATACATACACTGCTAAATCACCAGGGGGGAGAGACAGGAAATGGACACCAAAGGGGAAATGGAATCAATAGGTGCAGGTGCTCGACCTCAGTGGAGAGAAAGTTCAGGTAGGGAATGAAAAGCCAAGTGCATATGCAAGATAAAATAACCACTGTGAAGTCTTACCTCCATTAAAACCATTGAGATGTCAGGGAAAGGTGCCAAGAGGACTGATTTGATGCTGCCCAACTGCCCTGTACCTGCTCTGGTGAGCCGTAAGTGGTGTTGAATGTGCTCCATTAATATTCCCTTGTTGTTCCGATGCACTATCGCCCTCCCAGCACGAATGCTAAGCATGGTGAATGGACTGAGGGGAAGGCTGATGACGAGGGGCTTTAACTAATCTATTCGCATGTGTGTCAGGTAGCACGAGATCGGCATGTGTCACCCCATCCCGGGGGGGTGAATCGTGTTGAGCCAGCTCCTTGCATTGAATCAGCAACTACGAAGCTAGATGATGTTGAGCATTGATAATGATAGCCTTTGTTTGAGAAGTGACTCCTTCATTAGCCAATTTGTTAGCAACCTTATTAGCCTCACGTCTTATGTGAGAGGTGATAAGAGTGAGAGAAGGATGAAGAAGGGCTTGTAAGTTATTTAGAGGGCTAGAAGACGCCAACTTGGAGTGATTTTCTCTATATTAGTTCCATTTATGATTTTGGTTGTATGTGAAATGATTATTTTGGAGTCCCTTCAATTTCAATGATGAGGTGAGTGAGGTTTAGATCAAAGACTAATTGTAATCCTATGATGAGATCCCGAAGTTCCGCTAAATTGTTTGTATCATGTCCCAGATATCCGACCATGAGATATTGGAGTTGGTTTGTGTTGTCTCTCATAACTGCCCAAGTCCTACCAGGTTTTTTTTTCCAAATATTACCTAAATTAAACATGTATTTATTACACTTCCACCAATTTAATGTGAAACTAAAATGAGAGACAAAAGTACTAATATGTAAAGTAAATGTAAGACACGTGAGTATTAATATTTTTTACTCCTTTATTTTATAAAATCTAAATAAGTTAACCATTATTTTAATGTGAAATTAAATTAAAGAAAAAAAATACTAAACACCAATAAAAATCTAGACTAACTATTTTTTTATGAATTATTATTTTTTAAATATTATTTAAAAAAATTAATAATAATAAAAAAATATAAATTAAGAAAACTAATGAAATTATCATCATTTTCCTTGGTGATAAAGAAAACTAAACCAAGTTATAATAAAGAAAACTAAACCAAGTTATAATAAAGTTATTATTATTTATTATTTTTGTAAAATAAAAAAATTATACATAATAACATTGAAAATAATTTAGTAGGTTCTTTTTAAACGAAAATGCCCTATAAAGACTGAAATCAAAGATTGTAACATGTGTATTTTTGGATTACTCTTCGAATATAAAAAAATATATTAAAAATAATTAAAAATTTTAATAAAATAAAATAATTATTAATAATGTTAAAAATTTTAAAAAGTAATTATCATTTTATTTATTGAAACGAAGAAAGAAGAAATAAATAATAATATATAAAAAAGAAAAAAACAACATTCCTTAAAACTTAAAAAAGATCACTTTCAATTTAAAGCTTTTCAAATCTATGTTTTCATAGGAATTGTTAAAACATGTTAAGTGTGATAACAAATAAATTTTAAATAATATTAAAAGATAGGACAAGTAAAGTAAAGTCCTTAACATATCAATAAAGAAATTTATATCTTAAAGACTTAATGAGGATGATGGTGATTAATGTTTATTGAATAGAATTTGGTCTATTTAGTATATAACACATCCAATGGCACTAAAATGATGTTTAAGTTGGCTTCATTTCAATTTTTTTTATAAAGTATATACTATCAAATTAAAATATAAGTGGCTATTTATATGTGTACTATTAAATGTACCACATGCATGCATACATTCAAATGATGTAGTGTATTTTTGTCATTAAATGAACCCCACACACACATTGATAAAAAGTACTTGTATTACTAAACTTCTTTCACTAATTGGTTACTTGTTATTACACATAGACACACACATTGATAAAATGTGATTGTATTAATAATTTTCTTTCAATAATTGGTCACTTGTTATTATTAATAAATTATTTTCACTAATTGGTCACTTGTTATTATTAATAAATTATTTTCACTAATTGGTCACTTGTTATTATAGATGATAGAATTCATTGAAATTTCAACTAAGGATTATCTAAACATCTATAGATTGGGCTTAGACTCCTATACAAATATAGCCAAAGTCACTACTATAAAGTCGAGATATCCTACAAACATATAAATATAAAATGATTGGCCCCACATGTACATAGGAAATCGAGAAGAACATTTAAGTAACAATAAAAATTGTATGCATTATACCACATCAATTGATATTACGAGGTTTAAAATCATAAAAAATGAAAGAAATATATTACCTAGATATAGGGTGGGGTAGGGAGAGAGAGGAGTTTAATGAATATGTGGGTTTAAACTAGGTTTGTATACACACTTTAAGATCCACAATGACTTATTCATTCTGTGTTGATTCTCTTCTTCCTCTTTGTTATTCCATGCCCCAAGCCCTCTTTGTGACACATGAATCTCACATCTACATGACTTTATACAATTTCTTAGGCATTACAAGGCTCGACATATCCCCCAAATATCACATATCATCCTATTTTATGTGTTCTCTCATCAATCTAGGATCCACCCAAACATTTAACCAAAAATTTAATTAGAAATTGAGGATTTGACCAAGATATAAAAAAACTACCCAATGGAAGGACTTCTACTAATGAGTGTGATGTAAACATTGATATAATGATGACTCAAAATCCAACCTCTCTTCTACCAATATATTTGATTGGTTTTTGTTTTGGGAAAGAGAATATAATGTATGATATGGGTAGCATGGATCCTTTTGACCTGATTGGGTGATGCAAAGAATATAATGTTTTTAGAATCTCCATTAATCTCATATCAATTTGTTGGTTAAATTAAAATAAGGAAGAAAAAAAAGGAAATAATGTATTCCATCACTTTCCATAATACTTGTCCAAGGCTTATAAGAGTTGTCTCATGCCACCATATTAAGGTATATATAAAAAGAGGTATTAAAAATGTCAAGAAAAAAAATGGATACCTAGGATATCTAGTGAAAAATGGGGTTTTTTAATTGGAAAGGTGTATTTAAGGGAGGTTTGACAAAATGATATTGGAGTGTATTCTTTAATATCTATTAAAATTAAGGGCATTCTTTAATATCCCATATTGAATGTATGTGTTATGTCATAGGTTCACTAAGTGAACTCCCTCATCCGTTGGGTGCAAATATGCTAACAGTGAAATAAGATAGGACCAAAAAACTATACTTTGTCATCTAAGCTTGCCTCCTTTTGTAATTCACCCTCCTTAACCTTATTCTCTACAATTATAGTTCAATGAAAGAGTGAATTTCATTCAATACTTTATTTAATTCCTTGTGGTAATAATATATAGATTTTAAGGTGGCATATAGAGAAAACTGTGGGGTTCACTTGGCCCTTTATTTGAACAATCTAAGACATCTTTGGCTCCAAACTAGAATTTCTTTAGACGATGCTAAGATTATTCTTCTCCTTTTCCTTTTGGATTTCCTAATTGTGGCATGTATAATTGGAAATAAATAATGAAACACAAGGACACCATCGATGCGTGAATATTAGAATTCTTAAATTCCTTCATCCTACATCTCTTTAGAGAGAAAAACTCATGACCTCTCACAAATCAAATAATTTTCAATGAGGGGATTGAGAAGGGGTCTAAATTGATCTTCAAACATACTAAATATGTTGAACATAGTACATGTGTTATCACTGAATAGGGAAAATGATATTTATAGTCCCCCCGCCTTAGTAAAAATATTGTTTGGGATTGTGCAAGCTAATGCTTCCCTCTTGTGACATGTTAGTTGTAATGGAAATCTAGAAAAACAACAATCTACTGACTTGGAGGAATTACTAGAGGAACATGAACAACCTATTAGAATATGATGTAAAAAGATGAAACATAGGAAATTAAATTAACTTATGAAATATATAACTTTTATTATGAAATATTTGTATAAATCAGAAAACAAATCATGTTCTTCTAAGAGTGCTATGTTATCTTTCCTCTAAAATATAATGCATATGTTCATGTTATACAGGTTATACATTAGTTTAATATCTAAATGAATTTTTTTATTGAAACAAATTTGTACAATTGTAGATAAAAATATGTTCTTTTGTGCCACTATTTTTGCATATTTTTAAAAAATGAATAAAGTTGGTTAATCCATGAAATTATGAAGTCAAACGTCAAGACTATGTTTGAGGGTCTTAACATAATCAATCAATTTATTTATTCTACTGTATATATATTAGTGTGTGTAGTTTTATCAATGATGGATATGTGGACCATATTTAAAAAACTTGTCAAAATGAAGATAATAATAGGGAGCTAGAAAAATGAGTGTGTTTTTGTTTATGCAATCTGAACCACCAAGTTCATCACTCTAAAGCTAAAACCAAAATAGCCAACTCATTCAACACATAGAGGAAATCAAAATATCCCTCTTTTTTTGTTTGAATTCATGGGAACACACACATGTTTTAGTTATAAATCGTTGTGCACATTATAGTTATAAAAGTGCACACACATTTTAGTTCTAAAATCATGCACATGTTTTGGTTATAAAAACATGCACAAATTAGTTTTACATAAAATAATAACCATGTAAAAATTTCTCACCTTGACATTTTTCAAAAGAAATATTTAGCACCAAAACCTAGTTTTCCTCTCCTAGCCATAGTCAAGGTCCCTAGACCCATCCATTTTTGTAAAAATACCTAATGGTTCCTAGGATACTACTCGAAGGTGACATAGCCTATAGAGAGGGCATGTTTCATGGTTAGATACCTTGTTCATAGTACTTGAGGCCTAGAAGCTTCATTTTCCTATGTATGGTCCTTGTTCCTTTTTAACCATGGTCTGGGGTCCTAGATGCATCACTATTACCTAAAACAAATTAATGAAGTCCATATCTCACTTAGAGGCCAAAGATCCAATGGAAATCTCCTGCGATGTTTCAATGCAACTTTCATGATGCTTCAACCCAATAAGAAGTGTTAAATCCTAAGGCCCTTTATATCCTTCCTTTACCATTTTCAAGACCCAAAGACCTATAATTTGTCTTGCTGAAAACATCATAATTTCCCTTGGTAAACCACTTATGGTTGAAACATCCATAAAATAGGGCATTTTTAGTCATTTGTAGGTATTTTTCCTGGTGATTTAAGCCAAGAAGCTTCATTTAGGGCACAATGCCCTTGTTTTCCTCCATTAACCTTCATTAAACCTTGATACCTATTATCATCTCACAACTAACCTAGTCATGGTGCCACTTCCCATATCCCACTTTAAGGTAATTGATACAATACAGAGGTCATATGTTATGGTTTAGGGACTCATTCATGGTGCTTGATCTTGAGAAGTAAGGTTTAGGGATGGAGGCTCTTGTTCCCTCCCCTGACTATATTTAAGGACCCGAGACCATCCATGATGCCCAAGAGATTGTAATGACACCCATACTTAACTATAATGCCAAAACATCCCTAGAGATTGGTTGTGTCATGGTTTCTATGTGTTGTTCATGGTGTTTCAACTCAAGAAGGTTAAATTAGGGCATAAAGACATTGTTTCCCTCTTAATTATGTTTACACATTGAGACCCATTTCTAGTGCATGAAAACTACTCATGGCACCTATATCCCACTTGGAGGCCAAAGTTCTCGTGTGTTGGTTCAAATATTTGTTCGAGGATCTTAAGCTTAAGAAGCTTCAAAAAGATCCTAAGGAACCCTTTTTAATTCTTTGATGAAATTCAAGGCCTTGTGAGCTAGCCATGGTCCATAAAACCTTCCAATTCCATCCATATCCAAATACAAGGCCAAAGAAACCCTAGAGGGGTGTGGTTCCATGTTGTTTCTTAGGGTGCTTGATTATGAGGATATTTTTTGGGGCCTAAAGGCCTTATTAGCTTTCCTTTACATTGTTTATACCTTAAGAACTATTCTTGGTGCTCAAGACCTGATTCATTGTTCCCATATCCCTCTAGTAGGATAAATATACCCTACAATGGTCTCCTTTGGTAGGTCAAGGATGCATTCATGCCACTTGAGGCCAAGAAGCTATGTTTAGGGCTTGATGTTGTTGTTTCCCTCCACCAACTATGGTCAAGGGTATAAGGCTATTTTTTCCCTATCATGACCATGGTTGATGCCTTAAGACCCATCTACAATGCACAAAACATCTTAATTGCATCTATATCCAACATCTATATTAAAGACCCCTTAGTGAGGGCTTGTGTAATGGTTTATAGGTTTTTTCCATGGCACTTGAGCCCGAGAAAGATTTGTTAGGTATTAAGGCCATTTTTTCCTTCCTTTATCATTTTTAAACCTCAAGACCCATTTCCAAAGAAAAAAACCTACTCAATGTGCTCATATCGTACTCAGAGGCCTATAAAGAACCCCTACAAAGAATTTGAGTGTTGGTTCAAGAAATGTTTCAAGGATCTTGAGCTTGAGAAGATTCAACAATATACCAAGGCACTGATTTTCTTTCCTTGACCATGGATAAGGCCCTGCAACCCATCGTTAGTGCACAAAACCTCCTAATGGAATCCAAATCCAAATTTGATGCTAAATACCCCTAGATCGTACTAATGTTGCGATTTCCAAGTGTTTCCCATGGTGATTGAGCTCAATAAATTAATTTTATGGATTAAGGCCCAAGTGTTTTCCTACCCTAACCTTGGCACTTCAGCACAAGAAGGTTCATTTAGGTCTTATTCCCCTTTTTCACCCTCCCCTCCCTTGACCATGTTTAGGCCTCGGGACCCACATCTAGTGTACAAAACCTACTCATGTAACTAGTATCCCACTTGGATGCTAAAGAACCCCACTTGGTTTTACTCAACCATTTCAATCAAAGGAACATATAACATTCATTCCTCCACCAGCAAGATATTCATCCACAATGGAATTTCTCTTAGTAACCTCCCTCTGGCTCCCTCGTAAAATACCACTTCTTCCTTTGAGAATGGTTGGTTACTTTCTGTGGTAAATTTAATGATGTATCCTTCCAGGGTAGTTTGGACCCAAAAGTCCACATCTCGACAAATCTAGTGATCCAACTTGTGAAGAGAAGTGAGCCTCTCAATCGTTCAATCAAATCTTTTCTTGACGCAATCTTTAAATTTTGGTGCTTCTTGCAACTGGTCAACCACTGGTAGACCTCCTTTGGGAATCAGATCCAGAAGATTTCGTATTGATCGTTGGTTGGTTCAGAATAAAATATTTTTTCCTTCAAGACCCTTAAACGTTTTTTAGTAACTCAGATTCTTGAAAGATAAACTTGTCACACCTTCTTTCCCACCATCTTTCAATGTCATATTTAAATATGTGATGTTGCATCCTCTGAAAACTCGCTCAAAATTTATGTCTCGACAATGGAACCATTTGTTGGTGCAAATTTGTAGACCGGGTTCTCGAAGGTTACCAACAAAGGTACTGTTTAGTCTAGTTGTGTTGTCATATTCAACCTTCCACAACGGAAGGCGGTGTTACCTGAAGCACAACCGAGACTTTTTGTGATAAAGTGAATTACAAAGGACACATCATCATATCTAGCACATCGTAGCACATAACCATAATCAGGTGTAAAGAGATCATAGCATAAGGGTCCTTAGATAAAAAAAAGACAGTGAACAGTTTGTGTTGTGCAACGTTAAAGTGAACAAATGCATTGCATAAGTTGTTAGAATAATAACGCAATTAGTAAATACACACCACGAGATAGGTTACATGGAAGTAGATCAATCATTCATCCATAAAAAAACAAAAAAAATGTATGCCTGAATACTCCTTTCTTTATTATAATATCTCAGACTAGTGAACATAGAGTAGATCATTCATATTACAGCTTACATACCAGAGCCAAAATTAGGTTTCACTTGACAAACATATTCTAGCCAAATAGTTTCTTGTAAACTAGTAAAAAATATGAATATCAACAGAACAATACAACAAAAATGCATGACAATTTTGAAAGTCCCAACAACAATAACAAAAATAGCCAACCAACCCTTTATTGTTACAACCCCAATTTATATTATTCCCTTTTTTTTTCTTGATTATGTTGTTACACTTTCTTGATTTTTCATCCTTCTAGCATGCGCTCGAAGCTTCTAGGATTTCCTGATTCTTCCTCCAACTGGCGCATCACTCTTTTTCCTTGTCAGTTCTCTAGTAGTTAGCTTTGTGCCACATGGATTCCTCATTGTTGTGCTCTATTTTTTCGCAAAACATTTATGCATCCGAAAAATTGGTTCGTCAAAACGGAGGGACCAACATAATACATAATCACATTCCCATTGGGTACCTCTGATCCAGATGGATATCGGTGGCCACCCACCTTTTCCAACTGGCTCAAAACAATTTTCTGACATTTTTGGCAATTTACTATTTTTAGTAGTTTTTACTTACGGGGCCATTTTGAAGGCCTAAATGAAGTTTTTTCGGTATCGAGCTCATAAATGATAGTTGAATGCATAATTGATCCACCAAAATGAATCTCCTCAACGATACCTTTCCAACGGGCTATCACACACCTAAAACGGAGATCGTATGCAAAAGTTACAACCCCGGGAAGTTGATGTACTAACTTACCCAAACGAGGCCCACATGACTTTTGGTGCTTCATCTCCTAGGGTTAGGTTTTTGGATGTCTAGGGTTTTTGGAATTCCTGTTTATTGTAAAAAGGCCTTTAGAGCCTCATTGTAATCATCTTCTTGTGAATGCGTGCTGTCGTCACATCTCTTCTCATAGATAAGCCGCCACCATTCCAACAAGCTTGTTTCTGCTGCATTTTACAGTTTCAGCTTATTTCGTTATTGAATAGAAAACCAGTTTTATTGTATCTCTGTTATTTTGTGTTAAGAACCTATTAATAATCTGTATTCATTTCGTTCTGCTCATAAAATCTGGATCAGTGGTATCAGAGCGGTCTGCTCCTTGTCGTCTTAATGCATGTCCCCAACGAGGTCGGAGTACAAAGAGTTGGGTCTCAAGCTTGTTTATCTTGAGGATAGAAGCTCTCGCATGCCCAAGCGAACTCCCATGGTAGGAGAAAATAAATATGACAGGACAGGATATCCTTTCAAACTGTTGATTGAGGAATCCCTCACGCAACAGAGGAATGAGATGATGGATAGTTTTGCGCAAATCCTTCCGCGACTACTAACAGGAAATGCATCTTCTTCGAACTGAGGCGTCGACCCTTCAAGGTACAAATAAAATTTGATATTCCTATATTTGAAGGTCAGATAGACACAGATTCTTTAGACAAGTGGTTGAATCTACTAGAAGGGTATTTTTCTGTTCATAAATTTTCGAATAGAGAAAAGATTACTTTTGCACTCCTCAAAGCCGTTTCCCATGTCAAAGATTGGTGGGAAACTTTCTGTGAGCAAAAGGAAATAGAGGAAACCTCATTATTTTCAGTCATGACCACCTGGGAATCCTTCAGGGATGCTATGAAGGAACAATACTACCCTGTCGAAAGTTATGATGACCTGTATACCAAATGGACCATACTGCGGCAAGAAAGAGACCAAGCAGTGTCAGATTTCACAAATATCTTCCATACCTTGTGCACCAAGTTGGGTATCAAAGATTCAGAGTGACTTCTAGTGCTCAAGTATCGCAGTTCTCTGCATAGATACATCTAGACTTAAATGGAATTTCTGGACATCTCATCCTTGGGTGTGGCCTATCGATATGCCGTCAAAATCGAGCAAAAGCTCAAACAAAAGATGCGGCAATTTGGGCCTAGGAACCCCTCACAACAAAAGCCAGGAAAGGGTGGCCCCAAAACACTGAACAAAGGAAAAAGAAAATATGGACAATATCAAGACAACCAGTACAAGCCGCAAGCAAAGAAGGATACTGGAAAGACAAAGAAAGATACCGGGAAGTGGTGCGACTTCCATAAGAGCCCTTGGCATAACATTGTTGACTACTGGTCAAAGAAGTTGTTTGTGGCTGAAGTGAAAGCCTTTGAATTAGATGCAGATTCTAACTCCAAGACAGAACTAGAAAGGGGAAGACAGATCGTTGACATGGAACCCAGTGCCACCATTTCTACCACCAAGCTCCAGCCTGGTGAACCAGACAAGCTAGAAGAAGGAGAGCACCTCTTCCATTCATAGATGTGGGTAAAAGGCACCCCGCTGCACTTCATCATTGATAGTTGTAGCTAGAAGAACCTCATCTCAGCAGAGGTCGTCAAGCAGCTGGACCTGCCAACAACGCCGCACCCACAACCCTACACCATTGGATGTCTCCTCCAAGGAAGCGATCTCCGCGTCAGCCAACAGTGTCAACTGTCGTACGACATCAAGCCCTTCAAAGACGAGGTATTGTGTGATGTTGCTCCTCTCGAAGTTTGTGATGTTCTTTTGGGCCAACCTTATTTATGGAAACGTCATGCCGTATATGAGTCTAGGCCTCGTAGTGTTATTATTACTTTGAACAGGAAATTGTATAGGATACCTGAGGCAGTCCCACCTAGTGCTATTTCCTTGATCTCTGCTAAGAAATGCAAGAAGGTCATCTCTTAGATGGGGAAGTTTGTGTTCTTCATGATTCACTCTCAGAATAAGTGAAAGATCGTAACCATATCCAGGGTCTCTGCGGTCGACCTCTCCACACAGCAGAAGAAAGTATATAAGGTCATGGAAGAATACTCAGATATATTCTCCTCACTTACAGGGGTACCTCTGCACTGCCAGGTCAAGCACCCCATCGATTTGACCCCCGGCGCACCGCTGCCCAATGGGCCAGTCTATTGTTGCTCTTTGTTAGAGAATGAGGAGATCAAGTGACAGATCCAAGAACTGCTCCACAAGGGCCACATCCACCCCATCTCCTCACCTTGTGGGAGCCCAATCGTGCTGGTACAGAAGAAATATGGAACTTGCCGACTCTGTATTGATTACCAGGCTCTGAAAAAATCATTGTCAAAAATCGGTACCCGATTCCCCGAATCGATGACCTCCTTGATCAACTCATGAGGGCCAAATAATTCAGTAAGATTGATCTGAAGTCTGGCTACCACCAGGTCCCGATAGAACAGACAGATGTATGGAAGACCACCTTCAAGTCAAAGGAAGGACTGTTTGAATGGTTGTTCATGCCCTTTGGTTTGACAAATGCTCCAACCACTTTCACGAGGATGATGGAGGATATCCTGTGACCATTCACCAATACTTTTGTAGTGGTGTATCTGGATGACATTCTAATTTACAACAAGACTTGGGCCGAACACTTGCAGCATACCAAGCAGGTTCTACACACCCTTTGGCAGCACAAGCTATATGCCAACCTGGAAAAATGCTCCTTCGGCATGGACAGGGTCCATTACCTAGGCTACATCATTGATCAACATGGCGTACATGTGGATCCAGCCAAGATCCAAGTCATCCGTGACTGGCTAGCCCCAACAACACTCACTGAGCTTCGGAGCTTCTTGGGTCTTGCTAATTTCAACCGCAGGTTCGTGTTGGGTTTCTCCCATATTGCATGGGCCCTCAACCAAATAAACAGGGGTGGTGGTAAGGAAAAATTTGCATGGGGCCGGTCCCAACAACAAGCATTCAATGAATTGAAGCAGCGCTTGTGCTCAGCCCCAATACATTCACTACCAGACCTGCAACATCCCTTTTAGATCAAGACAGATGCTTCAGACTATGCTGTGGGTGTCGTTCTCACTCAGCACGACCACCTCATGGCCTATCATAGTGAGACATTGTCAGATACTGTCCATAAGTACCCTACTTACGACAAAGAAATGTACTCCATTTTGCAAGAATGACGCTAATGGAGACATTACATTCTTGGGAAGGAGACAGTCATCCACACTGATCATAAGCCACTACAGTTCATGCAAACACAAGGAAAATTGTAGAATGACCGCCATCAAAAGTGGTCCACATATTTGCAGCAATTCCACCTCAACATCAAGTATAAAACAGGAAGCACCAATCGCGTCACTGATTGCCTCAACAGACCCCCAGTCAAGACACTCACCACGGTGATAGACTCTTGCGGCCATGAGACATCTGGATCGCCCCGACTCTATGAGATAGACCTTGACTTCGCCACCACCTACCAAATGTTGGGTGCAAATGCAGTTGTCCATAATTTCCATCTTCAGGATGGGTTGTTATGTCGACTGGGCCATATCTGTGTTCCATCAAGTGAGCAAGCGAAGCTGATCTGGGAAGCCCACTACAATCGGGTGGCAGGACACTTCGACATCAAAAAGACAATGGCGATGCTACAGAAACATTTCTACTGTCCGAAACTTCGACAGGAGGTCGACAAGTATATCAGGTCTTGCACTGCCTGCGCTATTTCCAAACCGACCACTAAGAAACAAGGCATGTACACCCCTCTTCCTACTCCTGACAGGCCATGAAAATCCATCTCAATGGACTACATGTCGGGCCTCCCATCCACCAAGCGGGGAAATGACTGTGTTTTTGTGGTTGTTGATCACTTTTCTAAGATGACGATTATGGTTTCCTGCAAGAAGAGCATCACAACAGAGGCCACTGCCAAGCTCTTCTTTGAATGAGTCTAGGTACATTTTGGAATCCCACAAACCATTTTCTCAGATCGGGATAGTCTATTTCTCAGCACAATCTGGTCGAGCCTCTGGTCACTGCTGGACACCAAGCTCACAAAATCCACTGCCTTCCACCCCCAGACTGATGACCAAACCGAGGTTGTAAATCGAATGATTGTGCATATCCTTCGCATATATAATTCAAAGAACCCTCTCACATGGGATGAGAGCCTTCCCTATGTCCAACATAGCTACAACCGAGCCTTGCATAGCTCAACCGGCCACAACCCCTTTCAAGTGGG
>ML805195.1:84538-129820 GCA_009831015.1 Picea engelmannii | reverse complement strand
CCAATGGTTAAAGACCACTTAAATAATTCAATTAATGGACCAGAGTTTACTGAAAAAAACCCTCTACATGAAGGGATGTCGTGTAATCCCCCACCTGCAAGTCTTCCCGAGCAAGAGACTGATGAATTGAAGGTAAATGAACCTCTTGTGCTTGTAAATGATGCTAGTCTGAACATTATTGTTAAGTCTGATGCCAAGAAGCTTTGTAAAGGAACAAAACAAAACTGCATAGATTTGGGTTTCAAGAACAAGAAAGCAGGTCGCCTAATCTCTAGGAAACTAAGGAACTGAAACATTACTCATCTGAGCTCGATCGATCCGATCAATATTGATGAGAGTTCAAACCCTGAGATAGAGGATTTTCTAGTTCGTGAAGATCCAGAATTTCAGGATTCCAGGAGGGAACTTATTGTTCCTACTGAACCTTATGATTTCGTGACAAATTTTACACCATGCCTTAAAGGTAAAGAAGGGTTCTTCGTTATTAGGCAAGATCTAAAGAAAACAACTGGTAAGACTAATGCACCCTTGGTTGATTGTGCCCTTCATCGATCCGCCATCTCCCCTTTACAATGTGATGGTTGTCTCCATTGGGTCGAGCGTTATTACATCGATATTCCTTTCTTACAGTCCCAAATTAAAACTCTTACTGCTCAGAATGATTTGTTGAGGCAAGAAAACCTGGATCTCAAAGCACATGCAGAGAGGAAGACTAAACGTATCAAGAGATCCAGAAACATATTCATTAAGAATGTGACCAATGTCAAGGCAATAATAAACTATGAACTATCCGACCCCTGTTTAGTTAAATTTTAATGGTAAAATTTTTTATTTTTCCTTTCATTTTATTTATGTTATCTAATTCGAAATAAGTCGATTTTAAGTTTTATTTCATTTACTAAAATTAAGACTAACTACAGAATCTTTGATTATGCATCCAAGTCTATTTTAAGAAGAATTAGTTATTTAGAAATTGTCTTTCTAATTTATAAAATTGGTTTGTTATTCTCAGGAAATGGGAGATCTTGTTGTTGATTACTTGGAGAAAATATGTTCAATCATACACCTAAATGATTAGTAGTTTTTCCTTCTTTGTGTTTTATAGAAACTTTGATTTAATTTTTGAATAAACCAACTCTGTTATGAGTGGTTTTTAATCCACTATTTTTGTAATAGTACTTGATTTTGGGGGATACAACTCTATCCTGTGAGATATGCATATTTGGATCCCAGGTTGCTTTAAATATTGTTCACTTTGTTAGTGAAAGACATCTTTTCTTGAAACAGATTATGGATATGTAATTCTCAGAACTGAATGGACAAGTTGTTCACATTTCGGCTTTAGACCAGCGTGACATTGTTCCATTTATGCTTTGCATCTCATATTATGAAATATATACATGTTACACAACTTTAGCCTCTATAGCATATAATTTTTCATTTTATTTTTCTCTTTAAAGTTTGTCCATAATTTGTTGTTTCATATATTGTATATGTGATCATTATTTCACTTTAATATCAGTGTTTTATACTTGATGTTAGATTGATATATCATATGAATGCTACACATTAAAAATTATTTTACTGTTAACATTCATCATTACAAGGTCATTAGATCTATATGTTATGCTTTTGTTCTTATATCCTGGCTCCCGAAAACACCTTGAGTTTACTTAGGAGATGTTACCATAAGCCTCCTTCAGATTTCTCTCACAGACAAGATAGATGGAAGTTTGGATTGTATAGGGATATAGACACGGTATAAGGATAATCTCAGGTTAGTTTTATCTACATTTAATTTGTGTTACGAATTCATTTGTTAAATGAAATAAGACAGTTTAGATTGGTTGTGGCTCTTATTTTTCTCTTATTTCAGACTATGTTTTATTAGTATATTTCGAGTTATTAGATTTTAGATTATTAAATCGAAAATATAAAATAAAAATATGTGTTTTCTTTATCTACTTCGTAGTCAATTACAAAAACATTGATTTCGCAAGGCATCCTCCAAAACTTGCAATCTGTCAATATCATGTTTATAATCACATGTTCATATTTATGTTTCTATTTATCATTTTTAAATAACTAGATTCATATACATAGTATTGTAGTTGTAACTTTAGAATAGTTTATTTCATTTTTTTAGGGCCTTAGTTGGCTAGCGGAGCCATTAAACCCATCAAGATAGATCACACCAAATGACTTGGGTTAATTATACAACCCCAAACCGGATCTATCATTCCAGTTGACGGTGTGTCAATTATGCCCGTCAACAAATGGTGCTAGAAGGAGGGCCTGAATTCAATTGATCGCACATGGAGGCCACAAGACTCCTCCCCCACACACTCGCTCCCCTATCGTAATGTGTAGTCACTCAGACAACAGTGTTACACTTTAAATAACAACTACCTCAAATGATAACCCTGATATTCCTGTTGAGCTAGTGACACCAGTTCCTCATGGGGTCGACGTCCAAGAAATTGTTCGTCAGTCACTCATAAGAATGCATAGTGCCTTAGCCTGTATCAGACAACCTGGTAGGCCACTTAATCAACCCCTAGATTTTTCGGATATCCAAGAACAACTTCAAGGCACTGGTCTACTCCAAAATCCTTTAGGTGATAATACCACCAATCTTATCGAAACACCTACCCTTGGAGCCATAGGATCTGGTATCCCACCTTCCCCACCCGGTTCATCTCCATTCTCTTCAGGAGGAGAATCTTCAGACGAAGGCAGTTATTCATCATAACCATCTCATCCTTCTACACCACCAACTCCCATGGAAAATCAAAACAATCTCGTTAGACCTTGGCTCAATCAAGATGTCGTGTCTGTACCCAGACCCCAACACCCACTACCGAAATATCCAGAAAAATGGTTACCCAAATTTGATCCAGACTCAAAGCAGTCGGCTGAGGATCATATCAAAATATTTATGTTGGCCATTAGACTCTGGAGTGTTGAACATGAGGATGTAGTATGCCAATTATTCCCTTATACTTTTGAGGGAAATGCCTCCACATGGTATTTCGCTCAACATCCCCAAACCATTGTCTCTTGAGACAAATTTGAAACTTGTTTCTTTGAAAAATTTGGAGATGAAAAATCTTTGGAAGTCTTGATTATGGAACTTTCTAGCTTAAAAATGAATCCTAAGGAAAAAGTGAAATATTTTAACCAAAGATTTCTTACTTTAAAGAATAAAATCCCTGCAGATTCAATGCTCGTTGAAAGTTTAATCGTTGCATATTATGCTAAAGCCTTGCACAATAATATAGCCATATGGGTCTAAAGGTCTAAAAAGAACACATTGCTTGAATCCTTTGAGGAGGCAATCCAAATTGAAAAGGGTATTTTGAGCCTGAAAGATAATCTTAGTAGTGAAGTTGAAACAACTTCATCCTCTAAAAAGAAAATAGAGATCCTTACTAGGCCTCCTCAAACTAAAAATCAACCGAGAACTTTAGACTTAGAAATCTTACAAAAATATTTCCAAAAACTGTCCAATCGGGTCGTTGACTTGAAGAGATCAGCCAAGGAGGCATCAGCAAGAAAAGGAATTTTTAAACCTCCTTTCAGAAAACATTTTCCTCCCAACTAGCCAAACCCGACTACTGAAGGTCTAAATTTTGAAAGTTTGCAATATGCTTGGCAAACTATATTAGAAGCACATGATAATTCTGCCTCTGCCCCTCCCGAAAATTCTAAAGACGTAGTTGAGGAAGAAGAACCTGAGAAAGAGGAATCGTCTCCCAACGTCTTCAGTCACTTCTCAGACAGTATATTCCAAGAAAATTTTGAAACTGTTCACCCTTACAACACAAGAAGAAAAACACAAAACCAACCCTCTTCTGAAGTCGGTAAAAATGTGTTTCCAAAATAGTCAAAGAAAGCTGAAATTAAGGAGATCTTAGCAGCTCCAGTTTTAGAATACGATTTAATTTAAGATCTAAAAAAACTGAGAGCTAATATTTATGTTTTCGAGCTGCTGAAATTTCCCCTTATTTTGCAGAAAATGCTTCAAAATATCGCTGAAAATAGTAAAAACAACGATCCTAGCAGCAAGAAATCAATAGAAATTGGCTCAAATACAGCCAGAAAAATCCCAACTAAAACAACATATGAACTTCTAGATAAAATGGACTTATCAGGAAAAACTGTAGCAAATGTAAATAAAACTATTTTAGGGACGGCAGCTAAAAATCAACTAAATTATGTTGTTAACGCTCGAAAAACGTCCCTCCTTTTTTGTTAACCTTTGAAATTTTTAATAGGAATGTACATAATTGCATGGTCAAATCTGGTGCATCATCAAACATGATGCCTCTATTTGTTTGTCAAAAAATTAATCCAGAAGTTAAACCTTATGATCTCAAAATCATTTAGCTTGATCGAACAAACATTAAGGTAATTAGTGAGCTTAAGAATGCTCTGGTTAGATTATCTTCCAATCCTAAGGTTCATCAGATAATTGACATTATCGTTGTAGATATCCCTGAAGTTTATGGTTTTTTTTTAAGCAGGGACTGGTCTGAATAGCTGCATCGTTACTTTGCCACAGATTGGTCTCATTTATGGCTACCTAAAAATGGGCAGCGCAACAAAATCAAGATAAATGTTATCTAAAGCATACTGTGACAGATCTAAATGATCCTAATGAACTTTTCGTCACATCTGCAAACTCATTTGAAACACAGAGAATGAATACCTTCTTTGGTAATTCCATGACCGAAATTTCTTCGATTACTGATCCTAGGCCAAGAATGCCAAGTACTACTGATGAAGCCCAAATTTGGTCTTTGTACTTTGATGGATCCAAATCCAAAGAAGGAGCAGGCGCAGGTTGTGTACTCATCAATCCTGAGGGCAATAAGACTATTATTGCCTGTCGTCTAGAGTTTGAGTGCATTAATAACACCGTCGAATATGAAGCACTTCTACAAGGGATTAAGAAAGTTGTGGATATGGACCTGCATAATTTGATGGTATTTTGTGATTTGGAAATCGTGGTTAAGCAGGTAAGAAACGTCATACATTGCTTATCACCACATCTGAAAAGATACCAAACTGAGGTATGGGGTTTGATGCAAAATTTTTCAGCATTTAACATAAATTTCATTCCTAGATTAAGTAATTTGGAAGTTGATATATTGGCCAATGTTGCTTCTAAACTATTACCCGCTGAAGGTCTTTCCCTAATTCTTTTTCAATTGAATTACTATTCAGTTCGTCGATCCCGGATAACATCACAAATTGGAGAGTATTCGATGATGATCAACAAATTATCAACTTCCTGCATATGGAAGATACTTTTCAAGGTGTGGTCATTGATGAAGGCACTCACAATGAAAATCTCCAAAATTTCACAGTAATATCAGATCCTAGATCTCCTGAATCGACATCCGATCTAGTAAAATCTATCCCTAGATCTGTTGTAAGACTAGAAAAGTTTTATGACTTGCATAATAAATTTAGAGGGACAGTTAATTGTAAAACGAACAGTTCTTCTTTGATTTATGAGACGGTTAATTTAGGAACAAAGGAAAATCCTCAAAATATCAATCTGGGAATAGGATGCTCTGAGCAAGAACGATATTCTTTCATAAAATTGTTTAAAGAATTTAAAGACGTTTTTGCTTGGACTTATAATGTCTTAAAAACATTCGACCCTAATATCATACAACATATCATCCCCATGAAACCCCAGACACAGCCTTTTCAACAGAAATTGAGGAAGATGCACCCTAAATTGGAACCCACCGTTAAAAAAGAACTAAATAAATTACTAATTGCAAAGATAATTTTCTCGGTAAGGCACACACAATGGGTGTCTAATCTAGTCCTTGTAAGGAAGAAAAGTGGTGAAATTCGACTATGTCCATGAGGACAAGTGTGAACCTACCCCCAAGAGTGATTTGTGGTAAAAGTGATTTGTGTCCATGAGGACAAGTGTGAACCTACCCCCAAGAGTGTAGGAGGTTAGGAAACAAGATAGCAAGAAGTTATGCTCCGAGGTGACAAAAGTTAGTAATCTTTGGCTTCTGTGGTCTATAGTTGGGAGGAGTTGGAATCTCTCTTCAATTTTTCCTAGTAAATCATTGTGGTTCAAATATAGTTATCTACCTTTTTTTTTATTTCTTTAAAAATTATTAGTTTAAATATTTACATTTTCAGATAACTGGTGATATCATTTACAAGCTAGTTGGATGATAATATTTATTTTCTATTAAATATGTTCTTAGTAATATATTGCTAGAGATATTGTTGTTACGAAAAAAAACGTGGAAGTATAAATAGCCAGAGAATTCTTAGCCGTATCAATATTTGCATAGGAAGCTTAAATAATCATATTTCAATATTTTTATTTGTGTTTGGTAGAGAAATAAACTAAGAGAAGTAGTCATTGAATATAACCCTAGTAAAATCATTATTCGTGTTTAGGATTCATCTGTTCTTAGCGGAACACAAATTCTTAGTGGAATAAGAATGATCATTCAAGATGGAGTTTGTAGTAAGCAACAGATTACCTGCAATATTTAAAGGAATTCATCCACGCTTGAATATAGAGCTCGACAATAGCATAAACATAGCCATGATCTTGGCCGTGAGGTATCTCTCTTTGTAACAAGAGATATAATCACCATTTAGAAACGAAAGATTAAATATCTAATGAAGGAGGGACTATTTAGAATGAAACCTGGATTAAGTAAAATGTATTTACATGTGTTGCTCAAAGGAATAACACCACGAAAGAGAGCAAAGTGCAATGAGGGTTTGTTGGATAACAATACCACCTGAAGGGAGTGAAAATAGTCATGAGTTTGAAGGTGAGTAATCTATATTTGTAATGGGTCTGGACATTTCCAGGGAAGCGAACTCCTCCTGCAAATCGACCCTAGGTTACATGCAAACCAACGAAATCCAACGGAAAATAAATAAACCATTAATAAACCAATGGAAAATAAATTAAATCATGAACTCCTGTGAGAAAAGAGAGAACCACTATACCTGCAAACTGTTTTTATGGTGGAAACAACAAAGTAACTCATGGGTTTCTCTGGTGCAAGGAAAGGTTAGCTCTGTGCCTAAATTGGTCTCTGTGACAGGGGGAACGCTAACGTGGAAGGAAGTTGGTAGTTGGATGGTATGCCATTTTTTATGGGAGGAGTTGGTGTTACCCACTCGTTACTGAAAAAAATATTCATTATAGATCGAAGTTAATGCTGGAATCTAGGTAATCGTATTCACCCCGATTCGGGAAATACAACAAGAGCATAAGGAGTTTGTGGGTCATAGGAGTATAGTGGCGACATATTAATATAGACAACTTTGGGAAGGGTAAGTTAGCTACCCGTTTAGTCAAAGTGGGTGATAGTAAGTTTCATATTTCTTTCTCTCTTGTATATCCATACTTAAGAATGTTAAGAAGAAAAGATAAGTAAGTAGTAATGACAAATGTACTTAATATATATAATGATGTTGTGTTTACCAGTGTAAATATTTATGTTCGCCACTACCTTTTTGAAATCTATAATCCGGAAAGAGTCATGACGAAGGATAAATGGAGTTTCTTGGAGAATGTGGTAATCTTTGTAGTGTTATCAATGTTATTTTAAAATCAAACTAGAGTAAGTCCCTCGGCACTGGAAAAAAAACACAATCGGTTAGGAGGAAACTGATACTCAAGTTGAATAGAAAATCTAATTGCATATTTACCTTGGATATTGCGTGGATGCTTCAACAACTGTCGTCGCTCGATACTTTTAACCTGCCATGTGAGAAGAAAATGGATATACATTAAGAGTAGTAATGTTCACCTTGGCGCCAAACCATAATAAACACTATAGTAATATTGAAACAATGATTAGAAGTATACTTTTGGTTTCCAAACTATAAGAGTACATTTACAAAGAAAAAAAAAGATAGTTGCGGTGATGTTACACTCCCCATATCTTGATGATTTCCTTAATAATTTAATGATACAAGTCCAACATTTCTCCATCAATAATGTTTTTTTAGGTCAAAGATTACCTTTGAAGTATTATCATAATTCCCTTTTGGTCAAAAGGTCGTAAAGACCTTTGATCCCTTATGTTTCTTGTCTCCATCTTTAGCATGGCCCTTTCGTTTGTGTGATCGATTTGGTGTAAGTGTTGTTGTTGTCATTGTTGCATGCCACTATGAATATGGTTATTTTTATGCTAGTGGTAGCATCAAAAAGGTATTTCCACATAGGCTTGGTGTCTAGCATGCAGAAATCATCCAATGCCTTCTATCCTTGAATTTAATTTAATTTAAGGAGTTATTAAAGTAAATTGTTTTTATTAATTAATTATTTAATTAATTGAGTTATTTAAGGAAATGCTAAAAGTAATTAACATGTAAATATCAAGCGAGTGTGAGAAGTAATATCAACCATCAATCACTTTGGATATTAGAAATAGATTATAACTCATGATTATAAAAGAAAGGCTAGGGTAAAGGAGAAGACATGTTTCACATAGAGATAGCAAAGAAGGACTTTTGCTAGTGTGGAGTCTTTGGAGAGTGTAGAAGAAAAGAAGGAATTTTTATTACACTTTACATGATACGCTTGTGTTGAGGGAATCAAAATAGAGAGGATTGGATCATGAAGGAAAGTAATTCAAGGAGATATTGGATAGGTGGAGAAGGAATTCCATCTAGAGATCTAGGTCAAAGTGAGAGAGAAAACAAATGTACAGCAGAAGGATATCCACCACGAAAAATATAAGTGTTTTAGAACAAGTAACATAGAATGTGTGGGTTTCAACCTTACAATCACACATATCACATGAGTATCTGTGTAACAGTCACGCATAGGCCATACAAGATCATACAACAAGTTCTGCAGTAGATTAACTAGCTAGGTTTTTTTGCAGATGTGTTTCTCTCGATGGGCCTGTTGAGGGTTTTGATAAACTCAATAGCAAGAACAAAACTCGCTTAAGAGGCCCAATTAGACTCGTAAGCATTTGATGAGTGGTAAGGTTCTCTAGATTCGTTATCTATCTAGAATTATCAATGGGCTTTAATTGTCACTGACAGATGTGTCTTTTCTCTGAAACCTTTCCTCGGGATGGGAAGTTCTCTTTTTGGTTATTTTTCTAATATTTATAACAAAGAAAGATAAATATTAATCTAAATGGCAGAGGGAAGTTAAATAGTGTTTTGGGAGAAGGCTAGGTTTTTTAGGATAACCTCTATACCTTAGCATGCAGAGGAAGAAGATCTGAACTACTTCAAACCAGCATTAATACCATTTTGATTAGTGGACATTCAGCGGTGTCTGATATAATAGTTACAGAAAAGAAAAAATACACGTGACAAGAAGCTACTGCAAGAAAAGTGATTTTTGATGCTCTATTATCAATCACAGGTTAACACAATCGATTTCTATTCATCAACTAGAATAAAAGAATTGTATTATAGCATTATCATATAACTTTAATAACATATACAACAACTCTTACTCAATATAGCATCAAATATTGAACTCGAAGACAGAGATAATCCCCCCTCGATCCAATCACATTCACGCCTTAGATGGTAGAAATGTCTTTGGTTCTGAACAAAACTTCTTAATTAAAATAACTTGCACAGAAATAGTTCTCTTACAAAATTTCAGAAAAGTCTTTCTCTCCAAAACCATCAACCCTTTGTCCCAGGTCAATGCCCTTATTTATAACAAAAAAAATAACCCAACTAAAAATAACTACTAAAGTTATGTTAAATTAAGAAAACACCACGTGGCAGATTTATCTATTTGTTCTCTTTTGCTCATCTAGTGGTTTTATTGAAGTGGATTGTTCTTCTCGTACTCTGACCACTTGACGAAGAGATCTTCACATGTATTTGCATATGGAAACCTGTGTTGATCCATCGGAGTGGAGAGGAACTCTTTTATCTCTATTGCTCATTCCTTGTACTTGATTATCTTGACACTTAAGCATTGTAAGACTGCAAGAGTTTTAATCGGGGGTTCCATGAACTTCTTCACTTGACCCGAGATCATGCTTGAAATATGAGAAATATTTTCTTCCCATGCTAGGTCTTTCTCTTGATGTTTTTGAACTATATCATGCAGATCGACGAAATATTATAGTGGACCAAACTATGGTAGGCCAATGCTCTTCATTTCCTCGTTAAATTTCTCGCAAATTTTCTCACATTCTCCCCATATCTCCTGCATTTTGCATTGAGGTTCCTGGACCATGCTTACCTAGTGTTCAACTGCCTTCTTTATTTGGGCGATGCTGCTATCCATCAACACTCGGATTCCATGCTCTTATGTATCTCGGCCCTTTTGTACTTCGATGATGTAGTCTATCCATTCTAAGGCTTGATGTGCCTTTTCATACCATCGCTACATGTCTTTGCAGGTTGCCAGCCCCATGAGGGTATCTTCTTGGAAATCAATTATGAGAACGGTGAAGAGATCTCTTTCACTAGTGAAATATGCATACATTTCTTAGAAATCACTCTTCATGAGTACCACTGCCTGTGTCGAATTATGGTAATATTACACTTGATGTCGCATATGGTCTAGTTATTTCTTCATGGCGGGTACCTCCCTTTCATCATTTCTTTCCCTGTCCAAGGTAGCATTGGTTATATCCACACTTGTGTCGATTATCTTAGTCATCTTAGCATTTTCTGTGTCGAACAATGTTTCCTCTGTGGTTATGAGAAGCGTGATATCAAGCGTGAGCCTCCTTTTCTTGGTAGTTCTTCTCATTACAGATTTCCTTTTCCTGTCATAAGAAATTGCCTATATATCGACGATTTCATCCACTGGTTCACGAATTTGTTGATCTCCCCAGGACAGAGTATTGGGTAGGCTTTCGTCTATATAGAGATGTTCCATGGCAGGTTCTCTTACTTCCTTGGTAGGGGAAAATTTTGTATGTTCTGGTGACTTGGCCTTCTGCTGGTGCTCGTCAGCTGGAGGAGTGTTGGTCCTATATGAGGAAGTAGGAAAAGGATCGACATTAGCTTGTGTTTTTTCCATTGAGATGTCAATTTCTATATGTTTCCTTTCTTCTTCTGGTTCACCAACACCCAAGTCATTCTTGGAGATGTCATTTTGAGGTTGTGTTCCTGGTTGATTGAAAAATTTAGTGTCCAGAGTGCTCCTAGTCTCATGGTCTCCATCCTGGGGATTTGGGTTCAAAGCATCGGAAGCTGGAGTAGATGTTTCCCCTGGTTCTTCCTCTTCTATGATTGGTACCGGGGTTATGCGCGAAACCTCTGAACTTTCCTCATCGTCATATATGGGAACTAAGCATGCGAGGACAGTAGGCACACCCGTCCCACTTGATGCTCTTTCTATCCCCCAATGAGTTGTAGTAGTCACCGATGATCCTGCCTATAGTGACATGGGGTTGGGGTTTTGTTGGTCGGCGATTTCCTCTGGTCGAATTGTCAGTGAGCCATTTATCTCTTCCTTAGGGTGGCTTGTATCGGTCGGGGTAATCCTCAAGGGTTCTATCAAAGGGTTGAGTGGGGGATCTTCTCCAAATATTTGTATAGATCTTTGGGCTTCTTATAGTAGTAGCACACCCCTCCTCTGTGCCTCTCCTGCTTCTACTGCTCTATTTTCTTCTCTTACCCTCAAGGATTCTTGAGTTGTCTGTTCTATCGTTTCAACTTGCTCATCCAAATTTATATCTTTGAACCTGGCCATATTGGGGTTAGCCTTTCTATGGATCACCTCCTCCCATTCCTAGGAACCCTCTATAAATATTTCATCTTAAAAACTATCATGAGCATACGACCAATAAGAGGATACTTGGAACACGTGTTGGGGAACTAAACCCTTCAGATCATGCTTGTGAAAGAGACCTGTGGGGAATTGATACTCAAGTTGATTTAACCCTTCTTGTTTCACTTGCACGATGTCTTTGACCATATAAAATCCTATAGGAAAGCCATAGGGAATGAAATCTCTCTTCTTATCCTTTACCAGGGAAGCATTATAACCTTGTAAAATAGTGTGGTAACAATTTTCTCCCAATATGAGACGATCTAAGACATGAACAGGGAGTAGGTGGGGTTCTCTAGTAACCCCAAACACTTTGATATAGGTGCTTGTCTCTTTGAAGTACTAGTGGCCAACTTTATCTATCATCTTCTTTATTGTCGCCGAAAACCTAGGGAATTCCTTTCTAAAAATAATGAAGTATATCCTAGCTATGAACCCATCACAGATCATGGCATACGATATTTTGTACCTATTTTCCCATAAGATATTGAAATAAACATGTACAAGAAGTTTGGAAATATGTCAGCTTAAATTCATACTTGTGAAAACATTTCTTGTGCAGATTACATCCATCAAGTAGGATTCCATGTAGAAGACTTGAACTTCTCCTTCTTTCGGTGTTTGGGCATGTAGGAGATTTATGCTCAGCTGCTTGGATATAATGGCTCCCCAATTGAAACTACTCCTGAAAATCACCACGGAATAAGCCAAGGGCATCCAAGCTTATAAAAATTTTGAGCAGTCCTTTTCTCCACACAATCGACAAATTAAAGCCATTAGATACATGTAGGTTTCTCTGAGATTTACCGTGTTATACCAGCTGGTGTTTCTATTTGTGAATTTTTTGTCTTCTTTCCACCATGAGGATAGTAACTTATTAGTGTCACGATACTCATAAAACTTGACCAAGAAATCTGTGTTTAACCTCTCCTCCTATTCCCTAAGTTTATAGTATTTTTTTACCTCAACTGGAAAGAAAACACCAACGCATTCTCCCTCTGCATTGTTTATAGTTCATTTCATTGTGTTTGTGTGGTTGATTATCCATCCTAGAGTCTCGATACAGGGAAGAAATTGGGTCCGACAAGCCACCCTGTGCAGGTATGATCTCCTCATGTTCAGGAACACTTGATCATCCAATATTTCAACGTTTGGGTTGTTGTGGGGTGTGAACTTTGGGTAATCTTCCTGGCTTATTTTCTTATACAAGTCTCCCGAATGCGGGAGCACCATTTTAGATCAAGTTCTTTTCTATGTGTCGCCGAATGTCAAAGGTTGGGAAAAATCCTTTTTGTTGGATGTGTGGATAATTGATTCCATCCTTGAGACAAAATCAAGTTCTCTTGCAGCGCCTGGTGTAGACCCTTCGCTGATCTTTGCTTCTTTATTTTTGGGCATTCTAGGTCAGCGCCTGGTCATTGGCTTTCTTGGAGTCATTTTCCTGCAAAAAAGAAATGAATTTTATAGTGAGCAGTCATCTAACCTCGAAAAGAGTCATTGACGCAATCGCAAATGCAGAAATGTGTTGGCAACCACACATGTTTTTGATATTTAACACGATCGTATGTCGATTGAATTTTTCTGTAGCTTCCATCACTTAAATTTCGTAAACATTTTTTAGAATTTTGAAGTGATTTTTGGATTAAAATCTTTCCTTATTAATGTATTATGGTTTCATTTTCGTTCGTTTTATTTTAATTCATGACTGCAAGCATGAATTAAACATAAAACTTAGCTGGGTGTTATAATTTTTTATGCCTTAGAAATATCTTTTTAATTGAAATTTAACTCTTATTAAATGGTTGTTGGATCCATTTTTGGTGTTAATATGATTATTATTGTTTCAATAGTTTGATAGTTCATTATCAAATTGCTTTGGTACATGAAAAACTTTGGTTAATTATTTGGTATTCTATCATGAGTTTGATGGTCGCATCAATGTCCATGCCAATGGGTACAAACCTGGTGTACTCGTGTTCTCACCTCACCTGGCTGGCTCCAAGCATTAATGAAGATATTCATTACCTGCATAGGGTTTTGGTACTCTATAGTTTTGGCACTCATCATAAGAGATGGTAAGGATTACAACGAACCCTCTGGTTTTCGCTCCCACTCTCTGAGTTATGATAACACACAGGTTTTGTTATTTTTGTGTTCCCACTCTCCATTCTGACTTGTTTCTCTTGCTCGCACGATTCGAACCTAAAACTATTTCAAGTAATCATCGTTGCATTCTATTTAGAGTGGTCATGGCGTCCGTCATTCACATAGAGCTGAACGGATGTCAGTCCTTTCTATCCCATGACGATGATATCGATGACTTAAAGAGTCATGGCTGGGATGCATTTCTCGAGAAATTCCACGGTTATGATCTTCAAGTGGCAAAATAATTCACCCAAACCTTTGATGGTTTCAGACATAATATAGGAGACATCCAGTTAGAGTTGACCAAGGAATTCATGAGAAAAGCAATAGGGCTCCCCTCAAAGGGAGAGAAATGGTTCAAGAACGCCCGAATAGAAGAAGTCACACGGAGTCTCTTCATGACATCTCGTAAAGCCACAAATTTTTTTGATATTTAACACGATCATATGTCGATTGCATTTTTCTATAGCTTCCATCACCTAAATTTCGTAAACATTTTTTATAATTTCGAAGTGATTACTGGATTAAAATCTTTCCTTATTAATGTATTATGGTTTCATATCCGTTCGTTTTATTTTAATTCGTGACTGCAAGCATGAATTAAACATAAAACTTAGTTGGGTGTTATAATTTTTTATGCCTTAGAAATATCTTTTTAATTGAAATTTAACTCTTATTAAATGGTTGTTGGATCCATTTTTGGTGTTAATACGATTATTATTGTTTCAATAGTTTGATAGTTCATTATCAAATTGCTTTGGTACATGAAAAACTTTGGTTAATTATTTGGTATTCTATCATGAGTTTGATGGTCGCATCAATGTCCATGCCAATGGGTACAAACCTGTTGTACTCGTGTTCTCACCTCACCTGGCTGGCTCCAAGCATTAATGAAGATATTCATTACCTGCATAGGTTTTTGGTACTCTATAGTTTTGGCACTCATCACAAGAGATGGTAAGGATTACAACGAACCCTCTGGTTTTCTCTCCCACTATCTGAGTTATGATAACACACAGGTTTTGTTATTTTCGTGTTCCCACTCTCCATTCTGACTTGTTTCTCTTGCTCGTGCGATTCGAACCTAAAACTATTTCAAGCAATCATCGTTTCATTCTATTTACAGTGGTCACGGCGTCCGTCATTCGCATAGAGTCGAATGGATGTCAGGCCTTTCTATCCCATGATGATGATATCAATGACTTAAAGAGTCATGGCTGGGATGCATTTCTCGAGAAATTCTAGGGTTATGATCTTCAGGTGGCAAAAGAATTCGCCCAAACCTTTGATGGTTTCAGAGATAATATAGGAGACATCCAGTTAGAGTTGACCGAAGAATTCATGAGCAAAGTAATAGGGCTCCCCTCAAAGGGAGAGAAATGGTTCAAGGACGCCCGAATAGCAAAAGTCACATGGAGTCTCTTCATGACATCTCGTAAAACCACTTGTTGTATCAAAAGTATTCCTATCGCCCTATTAAAACCTAGATGGCATAGTTTGTTGTTGATTCTAAAACAATTCGTTACATGCGAGGGTAGATACGGATTGGTTTCTCTCTGCCATATTCGTTTCCTCATGAATTTCATAGGTTTCGATTTAGATATGCCATTTTACTTATTGATGAGTCTCTATAAGATGTCGAAACAATACAAGCAACAGAGTGTCGACTCGATCCTGTTCCATCATGGGTTGGTTAAAATCTTGTTGATGCATCATTTTTCAACCATAGGTGACAATTGGGAGGTATTATTAATGAGGAATGGTTTCGTCCAGGCTGATCCTACAACAAACCCTTTTTTGACAGTAACCCTAACTTACACAATCCAATGGTTAAAGACCACTTAAATAATTCAATTAATGGACCAGAGTTTACTGAAAAAAACCCTCTACATGAAGGGATGTCGTGTAATCCCCCACCTGCAAGTCTTCCCGAGCAAGAGACTGATGAATTGAAGGTAAATGAACCTCTTGTGCTTGTAAATGATGCTAGTCTGAACATTATTGTTAAGTCTGATGCCAAGAAGCTTTGTAAAGGAACAAAACAAAACTGCATAGATTTGGGTTTCAAGAACAAGAAAGCAGGTCGCCTAATCTCTAGGAAACTAAGGAACTGAAACATTACTCATCTGAGCTCGATCGATCCGATCAATATTGATGAGAGTTCAAACCCTGAGATAGAGGATTTTCTAGTTCGTGAAGATCCAGAATTTCAGGATTCCAGGAGGGAACTTATTGTTCCTACTGAACCTTATGATTTCGTGACAAATTTTACACCATGCCTTAAAGGTAAAGAAGGGTTCTTCGTTATTAGGCAAGATCTAAAGAAAACAACTGGTAAGACTAATGCACCCTTGGTTGATTGTGCCCTTCATCGATCCGCCATCTCCCCTTTACAATGTGATGGTTGTCTCCATTGGGTCGAGCGTTATTACATCGATATTCCTTTCTTACAGTCCCAAATTAAAACTCTTACTGCTCAGAATGATTTGTTGAGGCAAGAAAACCTGGATCTCAAAGCACATGCAGAGAGGAAGACTAAACGTATCAAGAGATCCAGAAACATATTCATTAAGAATGTGACCAATGTCAAGGCAATAATAAACTATGAACTATCCGACCCCTGTTTAGTTAAATTTTAATGGTAAAATTTTTTATTTTTCCTTTCATTTTATTTATGTTATCTAATTCGAAATAAGTCGATTTTAAGTTTTATTTCATTTACTAAAATTAAGACTAACTACAGAATCTTTGATTATGCATCCAAGTCTATTTTAAGAAGAATTAGTTATTTAGAAATTGTCTTTCTAATTTATAAAATTGGTTTGTTATTCTCAGGAAATGGGAGATCTTGTTGTTGATTACTTGGAGAAAATATGTTCAATCATACACCTAAATGATTAGTAGTTTTTCCTTCTTTGTGTTTTATAGAAACTTTGATTTAATTTTTGAATAAACCAACTCTGTTATGAGTGGTTTTTAATCCACTATTTTTGTAATAGTACTTGATTTTGGGGGATACAACTCTATCCTGTGAGATATGCATATTTGGATCCCAGGTTGCTTTAAATATTGTTCACTTTGTTAGTGAAAGACATCTTTTCTTGAAACAGATTATGGATATGTAATTCTCAGAACTGAATGGACAAGTTGTTCACATTTCGGCTTTAGACCAGCGTGACATTGTTCCATTTATGCTTTGCATCTCATATTATGAAATATATACATGTTACACAACTTTAGCCTCTATAGCATATAATTTTTCATTTTATTTTTCTCTTTAAAGTTTGTCCATAATTTGTTGTTTCATATATTGTATATGTGATCATTATTTCACTTTAATATCAGTGTTTTATACTTGATGTTAGATTGATATATCATATGAATGCTACACATTAAAAATTATTTTACTGTTAACATTCATCATTACAAGGTCATTAGATCTATATGTTATGCTTTTGTTCTTATATCCTGGCTCCCGAAAACACCTTGAGTTTACTTAGGAGATGTTACCATAAGCCTCCTTCAGATTTCTCTCACAGACAAGATAGATGGAAGTTTGGATTGTATAGGGATATAGACACGGTATAAGGATAATCTCAGGTTAGTTTTATCTACATTTAATTTGTGTTACGAATTCATTTGTTAAATGAAATAAGACAGTTTAGATTGGTTGTGGCTCTTATTTTTCTCTTATTTCAGACTATGTTTTATTAGTATATTTCGAGTTATTAGATTTTAGATTATTAAATCGAAAATATAAAATAAAAATATGTGTTTTCTTTATCTACTTCGTAGTCAATTACAAAAACATTGATTTCGCAAGGCATCCTCCAAAACTTGCAATCTGTCAATATCATGTTTATAATCACATGTTCATATTTATGTTTCTATTTATCATTTTTAAATAACTAGATTCATATACATAGTATTGTAGTTGTAACTTTAGAATAGTTTATTTCATTTTTTTAGGGCCTTAGTTGGCTAGCGGAGCCATTAAACCCATCAAGATAGATCACACCAAATGACTTGGGTTAATTATACAACCCCAAACCGGATCTATCATTCCAGTTGACGGTGTGTCAATTATGCCCGTCAACAAATGGTGCTAGAAGGAGGGCCTGAATTCAATTGATCGCACATGGAGGCCACAAGACTCCTCCCCCACACACTCGCTCCCCTATCGTAATGTGTAGTCACTCAGACAACAGTGTTACACTTTAAATAACAACTACCTCAAATGATAACCCTGATATTCCTGTTGAGCTAGTGACACCAGTTCCTCATGGGGTCGACGTCCAAGAAATTGTTCGTCAGTCACTCATAAGAATGCATAGTGCCTTAGCCTGTATCAGACAACCTGGTAGGCCACTTAATCAACCCCTAGATTTTTCGGATATCCAAGAACAACTTCAAGGCACTGGTCTACTCCAAAATCCTTTAGGTGATAATACCACCAATCTTATCGAAACACCTACCCTTGGAGCCATAGGATCTGGTATCCCACCTTCCCCACCCGGTTCATCTCCATTCTCTTCAGGAGGAGAATCTTCAGACGAAGGCAGTTATTCATCATAACCATCTCATCCTTCTACACCACCAACTCCCATGGAAAATCAAAACAATCTCGTTAGACCTTGGCTCAATCAAGATGTCGTGTCTGTACCCAGACCCCAACACCCACTACCGAAATATCCAGAAAAATGGTTACCCAAATTTGATCCAGACTCAAAGCAGTCGGCTGAGGATCATATCAAAATATTTATGTTGGCCATTAGACTCTGGAGTGTTGAACATGAGGATGTAGTATGCCAATTATTCCCTTATACTTTTGAGGGAAATGCCTCCACATGGTATTTCGCTCAACATCCCCAAACCATTGTCTCTTGAGACAAATTTGAAACTTGTTTCTTTGAAAAATTTGGAGATGAAAAATCTTTGGAAGTCTTGATTATGGAACTTTCTAGCTTAAAAATGAATCCTAAGGAAAAAGTGAAATATTTTAACCAAAGATTTCTTACTTTAAAGAATAAAATCCCTGCAGATTCAATGCTCGTTGAAAGTTTAATCGTTGCATATTATGCTAAAGCCTTGCACAATAATATAGCCATATGGGTCAAAAGGTCTAAAAAGAACACATTGCTTGAAGCCTTTGAGGAGGCAATCCTAATTGAAAAGGGTATTTTGAGCCTGAAAGATAATCTTAGTAGTGAAGTTGAAACAACTTCATCCTCTAAAAAGAAAATAGAGATCCTTACTAGGCCTCCTCAAACTAAAAATCAACCGAAAACTTTAGACTTAGAAATCTTATAGAAAGCTTTCCAAAAACTGTCCAATCGGGTCGTTGACTTGAAGAGATCAGCCAAGGAGGCATCAGCAAGCAAAGGAATTTTTAAACCTCCTTTCAGAAAACATTTTCCTCCCAACTAGCCAAACCCGACCACTAAAGGTCTAAATTTTGAAAGTTTGCAATATGCTTGGCAAACTATATTAGAAGCACATGATAATTTTTCCTCTGCCCCTCCTGAAAATTATGAAGACGTAGTTGAGGAAGAAGAACCTGAGAAAGAGGAATTGTCTCCCAACGTCTTCGGTCACTTCTTAGACAGTATATTCCAAGAAAATTTCGAAACTGTTCACCCTTACAACACAAGAAGAAAAACACAAAACAAACCCTCTTCTGAAGTCGGTAAAAATGTGTTTCCAAAGCAGTCAAAGCAAGTTGAAATTAAACAGATCTTAGCAGCTCCAGTTTTAGAATACGATTTAATTGAAGATCTAAAAAAACTGATAGCTAATATTTATGTTTTCGAGCTGCTGAAATTTCCCCTTATTTTGCAGAAAATGCTTTAAAATATCGCTGAAAACAGTGAAAACAACGATCCTAGCAGCAAGAAATCAACAGAAATTGGCTCAAATGCAGTCAGAAAAATCCCAACTAAAATGACATATGAACTTCTAGATAAAATGGATTTATCAGGAAAAACTGTAGCAAATGTAAATAAAATTATTTTAGGGACGACAGCTAAAAATCAACAGAATTATGTTGTTAACGCTCGAAGAATGTCCCTCCTTTTTTGTTAACCTTTGAAATTTTTAATAGGAATGTACATAATTACATGGTCAAATTTGGTGCATCATCAAACGTGATGCCTCTATTTGTTTGTCAAAAAAATAATCCAGAAGTTAAACCTTCTGATCTCAAAATCATTTAGCTTGATCGAGCAAACATTAAGGTAATTGGTGAGCTTAAGAATGTTCTGGTTAGATTATCTTCCAATCCTAAGGTTCATCAAATAATTGACATTATCGTTGTAGATATCCTTGAAGTTTATGGTTTGTTTTTAAGTAGGGACTGGTCTGAATAGCTGCATGGTTACTTTGCCACAGATTAATCTCATGTGTGGCTGCCTGAAAATGGACAGCGCAACAAAATCAAGATAAATGTTATCTAAAGCATACCGTGACAGATCTAAATGATCCTAATGAACCTTTCGTCACATCTGCAAACTCATTTGAAACACAGGGAATGAATACCTTCTTTGGTAATTTCATGACCAAAATTTCTTCGATTACTGATCCTGGGCCAAGAATGCCAAGTACTACTTATGAAGTCCAAATTTGGTCTTTGTACTTTGATGGATCCAAATCCAAAGAAGGAGCAGGCACAGGTTGTGTACTCATCGATCTTGAGGGCAATAAGACTATTATTGCCTGTCGTCTAGAGTTTGAGTGCACTAATAACATCGTCGAATACGAAGCACTTCTATAAGGGATTAGGAAAGCTGTGGATATGGACCTGCATAATTTGATGGTATTTTTTGATTTGGAAATCGTGGTTAAGCAGGTAAGAAACATCATACATTGCTTATCACCACATCTGAAAAGATACCAAACTGAGGTATGGGGTTTGATGCAAAAATTTTCAGCATTTAACATAAATTTCATTCCTAGATTAAGTAATTCAGAAGCTGATCTATTGGCCAATGTTGCTTCTAAACTATTACCCGCTGAAGGTCTTTCCCTAATTCTTTTTCAATTGAATTATTGTTCATTTCATCAATCCCGGATAACATCACAATTGGAGAGTATTCAATGATGATCAAAAAATTATCAACTTCCTGCATATGGAAGATACTTTTCAAGGTGTGGTCATTGATGAAGGCACTCACAATGAAAATCTCCAAAATTTCACGGTAATATCAGATCCTAGATCTCCTGAATCGACATCCGATCTGGTAAAATCTATCCCCGAATCTATTGTAAGACTAGAAAAGTTTTATGACTTGCATAATAAATTTAGAGGGATAGTTAATTTTAAAACGAACAGTTCTTCTTTGATTTATGAGATGGTTAATTTAGGAACGAAGGAAAATCCTCAAAATATCAATCTGGGAATAGGATGCTCCGAGAAAGAACGATATGCTTTCATAAAATTGTTTAAAGAATTTAAAGACGTTTTTGCTTGGACGTATAATGACTTAAAAACATTCGACCCTAATATCATACAACATATCATCCCCATGAAACCCCAGACACAGCCTTTTCAACAGAAATTGAGGAAGATGCAGCCTAAATTGGAACCCACCATTAAAAAAGAACTGAATAAATTACTAATTGCAAAGATAATTTTCTCGGTAAGGCACACACAATGGGTGTCTAATCTAGTCCTTGTAAGGAAGAAAAGTGGTGAAATTCGACTATGTCGATTTTCAGAACCTTAATCGAGCATCTGATAAAGACAACTACCTTGTTCCTGCAATGGAACAAATTCTACAGTAGGTTTCTGGTTCCGAAAGATTAATCGTTCCTAGATGGCTTTTCAGGATGCAGCCAGGTCCTCATGTCTCCCTCGGATCAGCTTAAAACCACCTTTCGCACCCCATGGGGCACTTATGCCTACAGAAAAATTCCTTTTGGACTGATAAACGTTGGTGCCACTTTTCAGAGAGCAATGGATATTGATTTCTGTGGCCTCATAAACCAATTGATCATGGTCTATCTTGATGATGTCACTGTCTTCTCTAAAAACAAGAAAGATCACTTGTCTCACCTCAGGGTTGTCCTGGAACGATGTCGCAAGCTCGGTATATCTCTCAACCCTAAGAAATCGGTCTTTGCAGTGGAACAAGGTAAACCGCTTGGGTTTATAGTGTCTAAGTATGGAATGATTATTGACCCTGAAAGAACCCAAGCTATTACTAAACTCCCCCCTCCTTCCAAAAAGGCCATGCAGTCCTTTTTGGGCAAGATTAATTTTGTCAGAAGATTTGTCCCTAGTTTCTCGAAAATGGTAACACCATTATAGAATTTAATCAAAAAGGATGTTATGTACCATTGGGGACCACAATAAAGTCACGCTTTTGACTCCATTAGAAAATCAATAATAGAGGCTCCTTCCTTGATGAGTTCCGATTTTTCTCAGGATTTCACTCTTTACACCTTTGCTTCTTACCGGTCTTATGTTGTGGTGTTAACACAGAAAAACGCTAAAAGAAATGAGATACTCATTTCCTTCATGAGCTCAGATTTCAAAGGATCATAGCTTAATTTCTCAGCAGTATATCAACAGGCATATGTTTTTTTTAAAGCAGTGAAACACTTCCGGTCATACCTGCTGAAATCCAGAACTAAGGTTATTGTTCCTTACCCAGTTGTAAGAAATTTGTTAGTACAAAAAGAACTAGGTGAGAAAAGGAAAAATTGGATGACATCATTATAGGAATATGACCTCGAAATAACCCCTGCATAAATTGTTAGAGGTCAAGGCCTTTGTAAACTAGTGGTTGATTCAGTTAAAGAATAGGAAAGTCAAATCAACACCTTAACTAAAAATCAGCATAACGAAAAACAAATCAGCTGTGCACAAGTTATTGCCAATTCCTGGTATGAGAATATTAAATTTTATTTGACACATGGATCTACTCCCCGTAATCTTGATCCTAAAAACAGAAGATAACTTAGACTAAAATCTCCATCTTTCCAGTTAATCAATGATGTATTATTTCGAAAGAACTTTGATGGTGTTCTTATGCGTTGTTTGGAAAGGAAGTGTCAAAAAGAGTGCTATTTGAACTCCATGCAGGTGAATTCGGTGGTCACTTAGGTGGACATAACACTTCTCACAAAGTGCTAAGATATGGATACTATTGGCCCACTTTGTTTAAATATGCCCATGTGTTGTGTTGCAAATGCATAATCTGCCAAAAGGCTGCAGGATGGGTGAAAAAGGATGCATTCCCTTTGCAGCCTGTTACTATGGATTATCCTTTTCAGCAATGGGGCCTTGACATCATAGGACCAATCAATCCTTGTTATTCGCAGCAGCACAAGTATATCCTTACAGCAACAGATTATTTTACTAGATGGTCTGAGGTTGTACCTTTGAAAGTGGTGAACACAAATCAGGTAGTATCTTTCCTAAACTCTCATATCATCGCTTGATTCAGTGTTCCTGAATGTTTGGTCTTTGATAACACCTCTTACTTTTCATCCCTTGATATGAACCTCTTTTCTTTGGAAAAAGGGATCAAACTGAAGTATTATGCAAGCTATTATCCTCAAGGAAATGGCCTAGCAGAATCAACGAACAAAAATTTAATCAAGATCATTAAGAGGACAGTTTTAGAAAATCACAAGAACTGGCACAATGCATTGTATAATGCACTTTGGGTTGATAGGGTAACCTCTAAAACTTCTGTTGGTAATTCCCCTTTCTTCCTTGTCTACAGAAGAGAAGCAATTCTCCCTCTGCATGTTTTACTTCCCTCATTGCAGCTGTCTCAGAAATTTCAAGAAGAGGAGTGCCCTCCTCTAGAAAATCGAATAAACGCCTTATTGAAATTAGAGGAAGTGAGAACACAAGAAAAATAGAAACTTGATCAACATCAACAAATTGTAAAAATATGGTTTGATTCAAATTCGTGTTTAGATAGGAATTTTGATGTCGAAGACTTGGTTCTCAAATGGGACAAATCTCACGAGGGAAAATAGGAACACACCAAGTTCCAAAATCTGCGGTTGGGACCATTTGTAATTTCTGAAAAATTGGATCCCAACTCTTTTTGTCTGCATAATTTGGAGGGACAGCTAGACACTTTACCAGTGAATGGCCAGGCTCTCAAAAGGTATTTCACCTGATGATTCCAGATTCACCCCTTTGTACATATTTTGTGTGTTTAATTTTCTTTTTTGTTCTTTTAATTTTGATTCTTTTCATTTTGCTTGTTTTTTATTTGTTTCTGAATAATTATGTCTGAGTCACCATTTCGTTTGTGGAAGGGAGATCATAATTTTTATCCAAGAGAAGCAGTTGATGACTCCTCAGAGCACCAGTGTTGTAAACGCTTAAACTCAGATCAGCGGAAGAAATTTTCTATTCAAAACGGTGTTCCTGGTTTCTTTTTAAAATTACGAGAAGACACGATTATCATTAATAAAACTCTTAACGTTGTCCCTATTTTTAAGGAAAACAAAAAAATTATACCTTCTTGTCCTCGAGATGATTTCTTAACAGGAATCTAAATGTTTGGATCACGATGAAGGTCGTCAAATGAGAAAATAAGTTGTAAAAGATCAAGTTTTGTTTTCGAAATCTAATATTTTTCGCATCACCCTGCTCTCTTGAATATCATAAAGTTTCTGTGAAAATGTAAACAAATTCTAGAGATTTGAAAGCACTGCAAGGTGTGGAAAGTGTCTGTAAACCCGCCGAGACACTGAACAGATATGTTGGCAGTGGTTAAATTCATGCATGATGCCAAGACAACTTCGTCGGGGTACTGAACAGGCCTACTGGCAGCGAAGCAATGTCGGGTTTAATAAAATTATCGGGTATGTATTTTTCGAATTGATCGAAAATAATGATGTTCTTTATCTTGAATGGATGACTTTTGGACATGAAAGAGGTGTTAGAGTGGGTTAAATGGCATCCCTTCCGAGGCTATGGATGCCTGCTGGAAGCACTAGCCCTGTCAAAAGTATCATATTTGGTTGCCTAAACATCGTCTCGCTCGTAATCTAGATTTGATACCAAATTGCATTTCTGACAGAAACACAGCTGATGCTAGACTGCATTATTTTATGAGTTTTGATCAGGATGCTTGACCTGTTGTCAAATGTTTCTTAAAAATTCATTCTTTCTGATTCACCCTAACATGAATTTTCTGGTGATGCAGAGATAACTGCTTCATCCAGTACGTCGCCATTGTTGGCAGCCACACATGATTTTGATATTTAACACGATCGAATGTCGATTTCATTTTTCTGTAGCTGCCATCACCTCAATTTAGTAAACATTTTTGAGAATTTCGAAGTGATTGTTGGATTAAAATCTTTTTTTATTAATTTCTTATGGTTGCATTTTTGTTTGTTTTATTTTAATTCATGACTGCAAGCATGAATTAAACATAAAACTTAGCTGGGTGTTATAATTTTTTATGCCTTAGAAATGTCTTTTTAATTGAAATTTAAATCTTATTAAATGGTTGTTGGATCCATTTTTGGTGTTAATATGATTATTATTGTTTCAATGGTTTGATAGTTCATTATCAAATTGATTTGGTACATGAAAAACTTTGGTTAATTAGTTGGTATTATGTCATGATTTTGATGGTCGCATCAACATCCATGCCAATGGGTACAAACCTATTGTAATCGCATTCTCACCTCACCTGGTTGGCTCCAAGCATTAATGAATCTATTCATTACTTGCATAGGGTTTTGGTACTCTATAGTTTTGGCACTCATCACAAGAGATGGTAAGGATTACAATGAACCCTCTGGTTTTTTCTCCCACTATCTGAGTTATGATAACACAGAGATTCTATTATTTTCATGTTCCCACTCTCCATTCGGACTTGTTTCTCGTGCTCGCGCGATTCAAACCTAAAACTATTCCAAGTAATCATCGTTGCATTCTAATTACAGTGGTCATGGTGCCCGTCATTCGCATAGAGTTGAATGGATGTCAGGCCTTGCTATCCCATGACGATGCTATCGACAACTTAAAGAGTCATGGTTGGGATGGATTTCTCAAGAAATTCTAGGGTTATGATCTTCAGGTGGCAAAAGAATTCGCCCAAATCTTTGATGGTTTCAGAGCTAAGATAGGAGACATCCAGTTAGAGTTGATCGAGGAATTCATGAGAAAAGCAATAAGGATCCCCTCAAAGGGAGAGAAATGGTTCAAGAACGCTCGAATAGAAGAAGTCTCATGGAGTCTGTTCATGACATCTCGTAAAACCACTTGTTGTATCAAAGGTATTCCTATAGCCATGTTAAAACCTACATGGCATAGTTGGTTGTTGATTCTAAAACAATTCGTTACATGTGAGGGTAGATACGGATTGGTTTTTCTCTACCATATCTGTTTTCTCATGAATTTCATAGGTTTCAATTTAGATATGCCATTTTACTTATTGATGAGTCTCTATAAGTTGTCGAAACGATACAAGCGACAAAGTGTCGACTCGAGCCTGTTCCATCATGGGTTGGTTAAAATCTTGTTGATGCATCATTTTTCAACCATAGGTGACAATTGGGATGTATTCTTAATGAGGAATGGTTTCATCCAGACTGATACTACAACAAACCCTTTTTTGACAGTAAACCCTAACTTACACAAGCCAATGGTTAAAGACCAATTCGGTAATTCAATTAATGGACCAGAGTTTACTAACAAAAACCCTCTAGACGAAGGGACGTCATGTAATCCCCCACTTGCAAGTCTTCCTAAGCAAGAGACTGATGAATTGAAGGTAAATGACCCTCTTGTTCTTGTGAATGATGTTAGTCTGAACATTATCTTTAAGTCTGATGCCAAGAATCTTTGTAAAGGAACAAAACAACACTGCATAGATTTGGGTTTCAAGAACAAGAAAGTAGGTCACCTAATCTCTAGGAAACTAAGGAACCAAAATGATACTCATCTGAGCTCGATCGATCTGATCAAGATAGATAAGGGTTCAGACCCTGAGATAGAGGATTTTCTAGTTCGTGAAGATCCATAATTTCAGGATTCCAGGAGGGAACTTATTGTTCCTACTAAACCTTATGATTTCGTGAAAAATTTTCCACCATGCCTTAAAGGTAAATAAGGTTTCTTCGATATTAGGAAAGATCTGAAGCAAACAGCCAGTAATACTAATGCACCCTTGGTTGACTGTGCCCTTCATTGATCCACCATCTCCCCTATACAATGTGATGGTTGTTATCATTGGGTTGAGCGTTATTACACCGACATTCCTCTCTTATAGTCCCAAATTAAAAATCTTACTGCTTAGAATGACTTTTTGAGGCAAGAAAACCTTGATCTCAAGGCGCATGTAGAGAGGAATACTAAATGTATCAAGCGATCTAGAAACATAGTCATTAAGAATGTGACCAATGTCAAGGGAATAATAAAGTCTGAACTATGTGACCCCTCTTTAGTTAACTTTTAATGGTAAAACATTTTTATTTTTCCTTTCATTTTATTTATGTTATCTAATTCGAAATAAATCGATTTGAAGTTTGATTTCATTTACTAAAATTAAGACTAGCTACAGAATCTTCGATTCTATAGCCAAGTCTCTTTTAAGAAGAATTAGTTATTTAGAAATTGTCTTTCTAATTTATTAAATTGGTTTTCTATTCTCGGGAAATGGGAGATCCTTCTGCTGATTACTTGGAGAAAATATGTTCAATCATATGCCTAAATGATTAGTAGTTTTTCCTTCTTTGTGTTTTATAGAAACTTTGATTTAATTTTTGAATAAACCAACTCTGTTATGAGTGGTTTTTAATCCACTATTTTTGTAATAGTACTTGATTTTGAGGGATACAACTCTATCCTATGAGATATGAGCTTTTGGATCCTAGATTACTTTAAATACTGTTCACTTTGTTAGTGAAAGACATCTTTGCTTGAAACAGATTATGGACATGTAATTCTCAGAACTGAATGGACAAGTTGTTCACATTCCGGCTTTAGACCAGTGTGATACTGTTCCATTTATGTTTTGCATCTCATATTATGAAATATATACATGTTACACAACTTTAGCCTCTATAGCATATAATGTTTCATTTTATTTTTCTCTTTAAAGTTTGTCCATAATTTGTTGTTTCATATATTGTATCTATGATCATTATTTCACTTTAATATCATGTTTGGGTATGACCTTGTAAATTTAAACAGAACGTATACTTACCTTGTCGCATCAAGTCTTAAATTCAAGAGTGCAAATATGATATGTGAAATCTATTATAGAATATGGATCATGCTTAGGATTAAATGCAACACAAGCTGACGATGCAAGAGCGGGTTACTTCGTATTTCATTGGTGAATTCAAATTCCAAAGGTTGGCCGACGCGCGGGGTTGTGGTGTTGGTTGTGTGAAAAATCAATTTGTCTACCAAAATGCAAAAATATGTCTTACCTCAGCTAGGGGTGTACCATCAAATTACCATTCTTTTTCGTGTTCCCAGGAAACTAGTATGATCAGCATCGGGAATAATAAAACAAGCTCTTTTGAATGAAACAACAACGCGAATTGGCCAGGATTGCCAGTGTAGAATGATGAAGATTCAATGAAAAAACCCGACATTCGGTGACCTATCATTCTGCCGATAGTAAATGGGTGAATCAACATCGACATTTTTCCTTAGACATGTTTCGTTGATACCTTTAGGAAAAATATTCCACGCCGATAAAAAATGTCGTACAACACTGACATGGAAATATTGACCTGGAAGTACATATATGACATGGGGGGGAGCTCAAAGGACGACGCAAGGTTGAGATTGAGTCATACGGATTATTAATGCAACAAAGACACATGGCTTATTGATTTTTACCTTTTTGTGAGAAACATTTTTCGGCATCAGTGACTTTCTTCAAACACACATCCCTAGCTACAACATCTTATCCTGTTGATGCCGAAGACGTATCGGCGATCAACGATCGACAATTTTTGTCAGTCAATGTTTTCATTATTTCAACCCTCGAAGTTCACCGATGTCAAAATGTATCGGCGATAGGCGATAGACAATTTTTTATGGTTGTCTGCATTTGTTATTTATATCTGGGATTTCGACGGTGCCGAAAACGTATTGGCTATCTTAAAGAACTATACTATAGACCAGAAATTGTCGATCAACAACCATTGAAAAAGTTTAAACCGTGTACACTTTAGGCCTTTCATGTCATGTGACTAAAAAATATCAATTCGTCAATAACTTCAAGAAAAAAATAATAACCGATAACAAGACTCAATAACAACATATAAATTCATTTTTCCCATAATACTGGCTCTGATTCAAAAAAAGTGATAAGTGGTACACAAAAGAAAGAAATTTCACAAAATGTTTTAGGGTGTGTTGAGTTCTCAACAAACGACGATTATCTAGGAGAAAATAGAATCTTTGCTACTTCCCTCGTGCTTAACCCGTGTAAATTGGTTGAGAAAACCTTTGGCTTTATTCCATTCCTTTTTAACAGAACCTTTTCTATCAATGTGTACACAAGTTCACAGGTTCACAAATCTAGATCTACCTATGGGGTTTAGCTTTACCACCCTCTTTCCTTTTAACCTCAATCCATGACCTTTCTAGACAAGAGTCAGGTAGGGCGTCCACTGCCAGTGAGCATCTATAGCCCCGATGGAGTCACCCCAACATCACAGACCTTTCTCCACTGCTAGTGATCATCCATAGCCCCGAAAGAGTTATTTGCATACCCTCTCAGCCTGTGCACTCCTTTTAATATAGAACATTTTTTTTCTGGAAGAAATGCCAAGACTGAGTCTGAAAGGAGGATATCTATTTTTTGACAAGGTGAAAGTGTTAAGGTTGAGCTTGTTCCTGGCTCTGTCCATAGGTACATGTGATTCTTTCTTTCTATCCATCTTTCCATTTAGCGTTACCAGGACACTAGGTAGATATTTCATTGTGTCCCCAGGTAGTATGCTTACAAAGACAAATATAAGTTTTTGGAAAATTTTACTTTACCGACATTTCTTATTTTTCATGTGAGTGTAGGTCAGGAGCATAGTCTATTTTACTGTATTTATTAAAATCAGCCATTGTTTTACAAAACACAACTTAATAACAAGCAAAAAGAAAGACAATAAAAAGGAGTTCACAGTCAGTCTTCCCTAAACCCACACACTCATCCTGATCAAAATGTATGCTAAAAAAAAAAGAAACTCAAAAAAAATCTTTGTGAATCATTCTTTGTAAAGGCTTGATGGTTTCAGCGAAATCAGGAGTGAATTTTCTTACAAAATTTATTTTTCCAAACAATGATTGCATGGTCTTTTTATTGTGAGGCAAAGGGAGTTGAGCTATCGCTTTTATCCATTCAGGGTCGATGCTAATTCCTTCTTGAGATATGATATGACCTAATAATTTTCCTTCCTCTGCACCAAAGATGGTTTTCTTAGGGTTCAAATATTTCCCATACTTCCTACACCTTTCAAATATCTGTGTCAAATGTTGAATGTGGTCTTCCTTATTTTTTGAGTATATTATTACATCATCTAAATAGACTACCATGCACTTGTTATTCAATCCCCAAAAATCTACGTCCATGTCCCTCTGGAAGGTTTCTCCAACGTTAATCAACCCAAAAGGCATGTGTTTATAAGCAAAGGTTCCCCACTTACTCCGGAAGGTTGTTTTTAATCGATCATCTTTTGAAACCAGGACCTGGTTATACGTCGAGAAACCGTCTAGGAGGGAAAAAATTTCAAAGACAGATATTATCTGTAGGAGTTGTTCCATGGGTGGAACTGAATATTTATCCTTTTCTGATGCTCTATTAAGGTTTCTAAAATCCACACACAAATGGATCTCCCCAGACTTATTTCTGACAGGCACCAGATTGGCTACCCATGCAGAGTGTCTTACCTGAATGATAATCTTGGCATCTAATAACTTCTTCAACTGTTGATACATCAGGGGTTCCAAAGATGGGTGATACTTCCTAATATTTTTTTGAAATGGTTTTACTATAGACTTTAACGAGATTGTGTGTTGGATAATACGAGTATCATACGTTTTCAATTATTGGTAAGACCAAGCAAAGACATCTTGATATCCTTTAAATAGTTTAAGATAAGCCTTCATGTCTTCTTTGGATACTTCCTTTTCTAGTTTGATATTCTTGGGATTCTCAAGGGTGCATAGGTTTATAGTCATATATAGGGAATGAGCTCCCTCTTTTTGCATTCCTCATCCCTCTAAATCTTTCCCTTAGGTCGAAAAGGTTCTCCAGATTGGTCACTCCATTTGGTATTGTGTGAAAATTTGGTTTGTCATCAGAGTGATATATTCCCTTCTTCTGCTTGTGGAGATTCGATTATTTGACTAGTTCTTAGAATATTTCATCATCAATGGCCAAATCCTTAAAACTCTCCTGGTTAGTCAGGAAATCTACAAATTGTTCATCCCCTTCAAATAATTTCCAATTAGAATTTTTTTTTGGCACCGACGGTTTGTAGAGAAGTTTTATTGCAAACCTTGAGGCTTCATAGTCTTCTAAAGGAGATAATCTTGAGGCTGTGGTGGCTAAAGAATCAACAAGAGTATTTTTTGTTCTGGGAACAATGGTAGTGTTGAAAGGCTCAAAATTGTCTGTTAGCCTATGTACCTCTTGCTAGTAGTTTCTCAAGTGAGGTGAATTGCAATGGATAGTATTATTTACTTGCCTAATGATAATTTCATAGTCTCCAAAAAATTTCAATTCTTTGACATTTGAGTATTTGGCCTTCTTTAGTCCTTGGACTAGAGCTTCATGTTCAATAGTGTTGTTAGTGCATTCAAATTCCAATCTGCAGGATAAGAAGTTTCATTTCCCCTTTGGGTCAATGAGGATATGTCATGCTCCTCACCCTTCTTGCGATTTAGAACCATTAAAGTACAATGTCCAAATTTGAGGGGGGAAATTACTAATTTCTTCATGTCTAGCTATTTTTTCACTTTTATCTTCCTTGTCTTATACTCCTGATGGAGAATCCTGACAGAGGATGCTTCCTTATGTGGCTTCTAGTAAGTCTACTTGAAAAATCATTTCATATTTTTGTGTGGGAGGTATGTCAGACATGTGAGGGGTGAAATTACCGAAATCAGAATCACATGAGTAGTTTCCTAAAACAGGGAACTCTATTAATGAGGGTTCATTTGGGGTGTCTAAATCAGTGACGGTATGTTTGAGATATCTCTCTCTGTCTATCTTGATTATGTTTGTATGTCCTTTTAATGGAAACCAAAGGTGAGCCCAGTTGGTACTAAAGTATCTGTTTGATTTCTCAGACCAATGTCAGCTAAGTAGCAGTCCATAGGCATTTGGGATGTCTACTACGAATATGTCAATTACTTGAACTTATTTGTAGTGTGTATCCATTATAATCATGACATATTTAAGTTCCCCAATGACCTTTATATGAGTCCTATCTAGTTGTATAATGTGTTTATCACTTTTGAGTGGGGTTGCATTCAATTTCTTGTAGATTGACAATGGCATGGCATTGGAAGATGCCCCTGAATCGACTAGGCAATTATGTAGATTTATGTTAAAAACTTCAAACGTCAAGAGGAAAGGAGGAACAAAAGGCCTCCCCCTTTTGTCTAAAGAGCAAGCATTCACACTTGGCTTATTTGTTAAATTTGTGGGAGATGGGACCTCACTTTGATCAGTGCTTGTTATAGGGGTATCTATTGATTTTAAGGCCTGCAATTGAGAATCCTTTTGTTGAGGGATCCTACACATGTCCATGATAGAAACATTAGCATTAATCTTCTTCAAATCTTCTACCACATTGTAGTCTAGTTTAGGAGCTCCGTGTGTGTGTATGTTTGTGGGATTTTTTTGAAAGGAAAATAGGGATTTGGGGCGTTCGTTCGCTAGGATCCCTCTAGATAATTGTGTAGTCATGGGGTTACTTTGGACATGTTGACTTTTAATTCACGTATGTACATCTAGAATTTTGGTGGGAGGTCCCTGCACTTCAGCGGCATTGTTGAAAGGCATCAGGTGATTGGAATCCCATAACAGCATGGTTGTCTCTTCCGATGGCTCTTGACTTTCATGATCAATCCCATTTATTGTCTAGCTACTTGGTTGTTAGGTTAGAGAACATTATTCTAGGAATCGATTTTCCATTAGATTCATAGCATGTACTCTTTGGGGACATTCTCTTCCTGAATGGTTTTCTTGGTGATATGTGTAGAAAGAGTCAGATGTTATGTTCCCTAATTTGACGTTTAGGTTAGCTGGGGGAGGTTCTATAGATTTGAAGGGTGGATTTATTTTTAAAAAGGGTTTATAAGGTCTTGGAATTTTTTCCCTCCCCATCACTCCTTTTCATATCTACGATCTCGTTGGAGAGTTTTTTTATCATTTGTTGCGAGTTTTATAGATCTCCTCCTTGTTTATTAGGGCCTTGTTATGTTTGTTTTCCCGAGGGTCTTGTCAACAAAATTCCTCTCTTAGGTAGAGGTTGGGTTTCCTTTTTTATCAGTGAGATCTGACCTTCTATGCATCCTTTCATTTGAAATTCAATCATTTTAGCTTCTCCAAAATTTTCGGCTAGGGTATGTTTGGCAACCCTTTTTATGAACATAGAAATAGAAGCTAGGAGAGCATTAGTGTATACTTCAATTTGAAACTCATGGGTAGGTTTATCTTCGGGTTGAAATTTGTTCAAAATGGTGGTAAACCTTTGGTTTAAATATTTAACCTTTTCTTTTGGACTCATAATGGCGGCGAAAAGTTCAGCCATCAAAGCTCCTCTGGTAGTTTCTTCAGCAAATTTATCCAAGAAATCCTTTTGAAACTTTGTCCAGCTAGTTATGGAACCAACTAGCAGGTTGAAATACCAAGTCGAGGTTGAATTCTCAAACGTGTAAGGAAAAATCCTACACACTACATCTTTGTGTTGCACGTTCATCAATCTTATAGCTAATATGAACTTCTTAATATGGTCCTCATGTAATCTGGATGATTCTGGGTCAAATTTAGGAAGTAATTTTTCTAGATGTCTGGGTAGGTTATGCACCCATCCTGGGATTTCCAGAGCATCTCTGGCCAACCATTGTTGATTGTCTTGAGATCAATTTCCCCTTTATCCATGGTTATCTTTATTATCCTCTGTGTCTTCTGATTTGGAACCAGAGCGATCTAAGTTAGACCCTTCCTCTTCATATTCAAAATCATCAGGTTTAGAGTAGTTTCCAGTGGGTGTTTCGAGTATCAGATTAAGGGGTTGTTTGATATCAGTAAGGGAAAAATATATCAGGTCTTCTACTGTTTGAACAAATACCTAGTCAGGGGTGTCAACAATTGGTCTTCTTCCTTGATTTCTTCTAGGAAGTAAAGGAGATAAAGGTAAGGCTCTGATTTGTCGAGCGTGAGCTCTTGTGATCCTTCTGAACTTATTTAACTCCTCGTGGGGAAGAGCATAAGGTATTTCAGGGTACATGTGTTCTTCCTCTTTGTGTTGAGGTGAGTTACTCGTGCCAGGAGTACTCTCTATATGTGGGTTGTCTCGAGAGTGACTAGCCATGCATGTTGGTTGCTTTGAAACTATAGGCTATGCAGAATATATTATCAGAAATATTATTAGCCATTCATTCGTCAGGCCCTCCTTCTAGCACCAATTTTGTTGAGGGGTCTGAGGTCCCTTTAACTCAACAACAGGAACCAAACCCTCTTAAGAGGCCCAATTAGACTCATAAGCATTTGATGAGTGGTAAGGTTCTTCATATTCGTGATCTAGTTGGAATTATCAATGTGCTTTAATTTTGGTTAACAGATGTGTCTTTTCTGTGAAACCTTTCCTCAGGCTGGGAAGTTCTCTTTTTGGTTATTTTTATAATATTTATAACAAAGAAAGATAAAGATTAATCTAAAGGAAGAGGGAAGTTAAATTGTGTTTTGGGAGAAGTCTAGGTTTTTTAGGATAATCTCTATACCTTAGCATGAAGACGAAGAAGATCTGAACTACTCCAAACTAACATTAATACCATTTTGATTAGTGGACATTCAACATTGTTTGAGATAATAGTTACGAAAAAGAAAACATACACGTGACAAGAATCTAGTACAAGAAAAGTAATTTTTGATGCTCTATTATAATTCACAGGTTAACACAATCGATTTCTATTCATCAACTAGAATAAAAGAACTGTATTATAGCATTATCAGATAACTTTGAATAACATATACACCAACTCTTACTCAATACAACAATAAATATTGAATCTGAAGATAGAGATAATCCCCCCTCGATCCAATCACATTCACGTCTTAAATGGTAGAAATGTCTTTGGTTCTAAACAAAACTTCTTAATTAAAATAACTTGCACACAAATAGTTCTCTTACAAAATTTCAGAAAAGTATTTCTCTCTAGAACCATCGACCCTTTGTCCTAGTTCGATGCCCTTATTTATAACAAAAAAAATAACTGAACTAAAAATAACTACTAAAGTTATGTTAAATTAAGAAAATGCCATGTGGCAGATTTATCTATATGTTCTCTTTTGCTCATCTAGTGGTTTTACTGAAGTGGATTGTTCTTCTCGTAATCTAACCACTTGACGAAGAGATATTCACATGTATTTGCATATGGAAACCCGTGTTGATCCATCGGAGTGGAGAGGACCTATTTTATCTCTATTGCATGCTCCTTGTACTTGATTATCTTGACACTTAAGCGTTGTAACACTGCAAGAGCTTTAATCGAGGGTTCCATGAACTTCTTCACTTGACCCGGGATCATGCTTGAAATATGAGAAATATTTTCTTCCCATGTCAGGTCTTTGTCTTGATGTTGTTTAACTATATCATGTAGATCATCGAAATATTCCGGTGGACCAAACTATGGTAGGTCAATGCTCTTTATTTCCTGGTTAACTTTCTCCCATATTTTCTCACATTCTCCCCATATTTCCTGAATTTTCCGTTGAGGTTCCTGGACCATGCTTACCCAATGTTCAACTTCCTTCTTTATTGGGGCAATGTTGCTATCCATCAGCACTCAGATGCCATGCTCTTTTGTATCTCGACCCTTTTGTACTTCACTGATGTGATATGTCCATTCTAAGGCTCGATGTGTCTTCTCATACCATCATTGCATGTCTTTGCAAGTTTCCAGCCCCATGAGGGTATCTTCTTGAAATCAGCTATGTGAGTGGAGAAGAGATCTCTTTCACTAGTAAATTGTGCATACATTTCTTGGAAATCACTCTTCAGGAGTACCACTTCCTGTGTCGAATTCTAGTAATATTTCGCTTGATGTCACAAATGGTCCATTTCTTTCTTCATGGCAACTACCTCCCTTTCATCCCTTCTTTCCCTATCCAATGTAGCATCAGTTATATTCATACATGCGTCGATTAGCTCAGTCATCTTAGCATTTTCTGTGTCGAACGATGTCTCCTCTGTGTTATGAGAAGTGTGTTATCAAGCATGAGCCTCCTTTTCTTGGTAGTTCCTCTCATTACAAATTTCATTTTCCTTTCATAAGCAATTTCCTGTACATTGGTGATTTCATCCACTGGTTCAGGAATCTGTTAATCTCCCCAGGACAGAGTATTGCCTAGGATTTCGGTCGTATAGAGATGTTCCATGGTAGGTTCTCTTAGTTCCTTGGTAGGGGAAACTTATGTATGTTCTAGTGACTTGTCCTTTTGTTGGTGCTCGTCGGTTGGTGGATTCTTGATCCTAGATTGGAAAGTAGGCAAAGGATCAACATTAGCTTGTGTTTCATCCATTGAGATGTCAATTTCTGGATGTTTCCTTTCTTCTTCTGGTTCACCAGCACCCAAGTCATTCTTGGAGTTGTCATTTTGATGTTTTTTTCTGGGTTGATCGAGAAATTCAATGTCCATAGTGCTCCTAGTCTCATGGTCGCCATCTTGGGGATTTGGGGTCAAATCCTTAGAAGATGCAGCAAATGTTTCCCCTGGTTCTTCCTCTTTTGTGATTAGTATCGGGGTTATGTGAGAAACCTATGAAATTTCCTCATCGTCATATTTGGTAATTAAATCTATGAGGATAGTAGGAACACCCGTCCCACCTAATTCTCTTGCTATCCCCTACTGATTTGTAGTATACACTGACGATCTTGCATGTGGTGACATGGGGTTGGGGTTTTGTTGGTTGACGGTCTCCTCTGGTGAATTTTCTGTGATCCATTTAGCTTTTCCTCAGGGTGGCTTGTATCAATCGGGGTAATCCTCAAGGGATATATCAAAGAATTGAGTGGGGGATATTCTCTAAATCTTCTATAGCTCTTTCGTCTTCTTCTAGTAGCAGCACCCCCTCCTTTGTGCCTCTATTGCTTCTACTACTCTATTTTCTCTCTTACCCTAAGGGATTCTTGAGCTGTCTATTCTATCATTTCAACCTAATCATCCATAGTCATATCTTTCAACCTAGTCATATTGGGGTTAGCCTTTCTATGGAGCACCTCCTCCCAGTCCTGGGCACCCTCTGTAAATATTTCATCTTCAAAACTATCATGAGCATATGGCCAATAGGAGGATACCTGTGACGCATGATGGGGAACTAAACCCTTCAGATCATGCTTGTGAAAGAAGCATGTGGGGAATCGATAATCAGGCTGATTTAACCCTTCTTTTTTCGCATGCGCAATGTCTTTGACCATATAAAATCCTATATGAAATCCATAGGGAAATAAATCTCTCTTTGTATCCTTTACCAGGGAAGCATTATAACCTTGTAAAATAGTGTGGTAACAAATTTCTCCCAATTTGAGACTATCTGGGACATGAACAGGGAGTAGGTGGGGTGCTCTAGTAGCCCCGAACACTCTGATATAGGTGCTTGTCTCTTTGAAGTACCAGTGGCCAAATTCAGATATCATCTTCCTTGTTGCCACCAAAATCCTACGGCATTCCTTTCTAAAAATAATGAAGTTTATCCTAGCTATGAACCCATCACAGATCATGGCATACGATCTTTTGTACCTATTTTCCCATAAGATACTGAAATAAAAATGTACAGGAAGTTCAGCAATATGCCAGCTTAAATTCATACCTGCGAAAATATTTCTTGTGCAGATTACATCCAGCAAATAGGATTCCATGTAGAAGACTAGAACTTCTCCTTCTTTCGGTGTCTGGGCCTGTAGGATATTTATGCTCAGCTACTTGGAGATAATGGCTCCCCAATTGAAACTACTCTCGGAAATCACCACGGTATAAGCCAAGGGCATCCAAGCTTCTAAAATTTTGAGAAGTCCTTTTCTCCATACAATCGGAAAATTAAAGCCATTAGATACATGTAGGGTTCTCTGAGATTTATCGTGTTGTACCATCTAGTGTTTTTGTTTGTGAATTTTTTGTCTTCTTTCCACCATGAGGCTAGTAACTTTTTCGTGTCATGATACTCATAAAACTTGACCACAAAATATGTGTTTAACCTCTCCTCTGGGTCCCTAAGTTTATAATATTTGTGTACCTCAACTGGAAGGAAAACACCAACACATTCTCCCTCCGCATTTTTGATAGTGCATTTCACTGTGTTTGCATGGTTAATTATCCATCCTAGAGTCTCGATACAGGAAAGAACTGGGGTATGACAAGCCACCATGTGCAGGTATGATATCCTCATGTTCAGGACCACTTGATCATCGAATATTACGACGTCTGGGTTGATGTGGGGTGTGAACGTCGGGTAATCCTCCTGGCTGATTTTGTTATACAAGTCTCCCCCAATACAGGAGCACCATTTTAGATCCAGTGCATGTCTTTTTGTCGCCAAATGTTGGATGTTGGGAAAATTTATTTTTGGTGGATGTGCGGATAACTGATTCTGTCCTTGAGAAAAAATTGAGTTCTCTTGCAACGCCTAGTGTAGGCCCTTCGCCGACCTCTTCTTCCTTCTTTTTGGGCATTCTAGGTGAGCGCCTAGTCATTGGCTTTCTTGGAGGCATTTTCCTGCAAAAAATAAATGAATGTTATAGTGAGCAGCTAGCCAACCTCAACAAGAGTCATTGACGCAATCGCAAGTGCAGAAATGATAAAGACAATTCTTACCTTCTTGCTTGCATGAAATTAGCCTGGTCTTACTAGTAATCAAAGTCAGAGAGCTTGCTATAATATCCTTGATGCTTTCTCTTGCTCCTTCGTCTACTTCGGGGAATAATTGATTTACGAATGAAATAGCATATTTGGGTATGACCTTGTAAATTTAAACAAAACGTATACTTAACTTGTCGCATGAAGTCTTAAATTCGGGAGTGCAAATGTGATATGTGCAATCTATTACAGAATTTGCATCATGCTTAGGATTAAATGCAATGCAGGCTGGCGACGTAGGAGCGGGTTACTCTGTAGTTCATCAATGAATTCAAATTCCAACATTTGGCTAGCACACGGGGTTGTGGTGTTGGTTGCACAAAAATTCAATTTGTCTACCAAAATGAAGAAATCTTTCTTACCTTAGCTAGGCGTGTCCCATCAAATCACTAGGCTTTTTCGTGTTCACGAGAAACTAGTATGATCGGCGTCGGGAAAAAGAAAACAATGTCTTTTGAATGGAACAACAGCATGGATCGACCAGTATTGCCGGTGTAGAATGACGAAGGTTGATGAAAAACCTCGGAATTCAATGACCTATCAGTCTGTTGATAGTAAATCGGTGAATCGGTGTTGGCAATTTTCCTTAGACATGTTTCGTTGATACCTTTAGGAAAAAGTTTCGACACCAATAAAAATCGTTGAACAATGCTGACATGGAAATGTTGACCTAGAAGTACAGATATGACATGGGGGGGACCTCAAAAGATGACGCGTGGTTGAGACTAAGTCATACGGATTATTAACGTGGAAAAGACACATGGGTTATTGACTTTGACCTCTTCGTGAGAAACGTTTTTCGGCATCGGTGAATTTCTTCAAACTCACATCCCTAGCTACAACATCCTATCCTGTCGATGTCGAAGATGTATCGACGATCAACAATTTGTGTCGGTCAATGTTTTCATCGTTTCGACCCTCGGAGTTCACCGATCCCGAAATGTATCAGCGATCAACAATTTGTTATGGTTGTTTGCATTTGTGATTTGTATCTAGGATTTTTTCGATGCCGAAAACATATCAGCTATGTTAAAGAACTGTATTATAGACCAGAAATTGACGATCAACGACCGTTAAAAAATTTTAAGCCGTGTACACTTTAGGCCTTGCATGTCACATGACTAAAAAATATCAATCTTTCAATAACTTCAAGAAAAAAAGAATAACTGATAGCAATACTTAATAGCAACACATAAATTCATCCATCCCACAATACTAGCTCCTATTCAAAAAAAGTGATAAGTGGTACCCAAAAGAAAGAAATTTATCAAAATATTTTAGGGTGTGTTGAGTTCCCAATAGGGCCATTATCTGTATTACAGGAGTCTTTATTTTATCATAATAAAATCATTCAAGTACTAGTTTTCCATCCAGTTTTTTTTTTTCCAAGGGTATCTACCCAAAAATATTGGTGTTTATGTGTGCATGATTTGGTTTCCAGTTTTTCTTATGTTGCATGCTTAAAGTTGAATATTTCAGTAGTCTATTTTTATTTTGTGAGCTGCTAATCTGATTTGCAGTAAGGAAATCACTAGATAACAAGATACCTGGGTATTGGAGTAAGGGGATTTCAGTAGGTTTGGATGGAGTGTCTTGGGTCGGGTGTTCATCAGTGGGGTGGAAGGAGACTACTCATTGATTGGCCAATATACCCCTTAATATTGTTGTTCAATATACTCTTGAGTATGTTATTTAGTCTATTATTGGGTTGATTCATCTTACTTCTATCTTTGTTTTTGTTCTATCGATTGTTTATTCAACCAGGGTTGTTGAGTTGGTATGATCTAGTGTCGTGTAACAATCAACTATGTCGGATTTTCCTTCTCTATAGGGGTTGGTGTTATGGGTGAAAACTCCTTGGTTATATTGATCATGGACTGAGGTGGTCATGGTATTTTTCTTTTTCTTTTTCTTTTCTCTGTTCACTTTTTATTTTCCACAGTGGAAGTGGCGTCAACTACCTTGGATTATTTTTCTTCTTGTTATTGTTGCATCCCTTCCAATTGTATTTGTGTTTGCTTCTCTATTGTGATGTTGTTACTTAGTTCTTCAATGATAATTTCCTTAGCCTATTACACAGCTTCATCCTATTGAGGATCGACACTCAAATCCAATACCATTTTTATTTTCTTTTTTCTCTCCCTTGTTGCTTTACCTCAATGATCCATATCTTCTATGAGTACCTATTGTGAAATTTTCTCTAACTTCTTCTTGATTTTGGTTTCCTAAAAGTTGATTTCTTCAATGCCTTGGATAAGTGATTTCAATTCCTCCTCTTTCCACTGACCAGTCGATTCAAATGGTGCTTCTATATATGTAATCTACTTATTCCCAATTGACTTCTTCTTAGGGGCTTTTGATGCCAATCCTTCATGTACTACAAAAGGAATAGAATATGTCATTGCTTCTTTTTCCTCGTCAATTTCTCCATTTTTCAAGGGCATGATTATGTTGGTAATGGTGGTTGAATCAAGAGGTGAAACTGTTGTAAAGGTATCCAACTATAACACTACTTTAGCAAAAAATTGTTCAACTATCGGCTAGTAATCAAGCTCTTTGGTTTTTACAATTGTGTCATGTGCATACCATAAGTTTATGAATTTTAGTCCCAATTGTATGTGGAATATTGGGGGTAGATACCTTCTAACATTCAATGAGACTCTCCATTAATGACAGACATTTTTCAATATTTTAATACATTCTTGGAACATATATTGAGGTGTTAATCCTTCAATTGTGAATTTCTAGTAAGATGCAAAGCATTGAAAATTAAATGTTAACAGGGTTGTTGACCTAGTAAAGGAGGTTTCACCTATTTGAAATACCTTAATAATGGTGACCCAAATTAATAGTGATGGATACCTAATAACCTTGCTTGACTCCTAGAATACTTTTCGATTTATCCCTAAAATTTTATTAACATGTTCGGCCTAGTTAAAAACATTTATGTGCTCGACTATCGAACCTATGGTTTCCAGCATGTTTAGCTTGACATCAAATGTTCGACTTGAAGAATTTAAGCATAAAGAGACTATAATACATGCCTATTTAACATGTTGGTCAATCACCTGGTTGATGACCAAACCATTGGAGTTATTTCCTAGCATGCTCCCTGTGAACTTTTGGATCCAACTTGTCAGATATGTCATGTTGTGGATTAGATCTCCTTTGCTAGGTATCAAAGTGATTCATTGAATTAATACAACCATTATTACAATGGGTCAGTTAATCCATAGATGACCATGGTGATACCAAATAATTATGAACTTTGCAACTTCTTCCTTCCATCTATCGAATCACATGACTTGGGGTGCACTCATATAAAACCTGATATGGGATTTTTCAAGCATCGGGGTTTCTTTTCTCCATTTCCCACCAACTATACCCCATTTGGTGTAGTTCACCCAATGTGTCTCCCAATCAATTTCCCCCATTCATTCCTATTGGATATTATTCATTCTAACTTCAAGTTCAGAGGCATTCTTCTTGTCAAACCCCTTATTGGTGTAGGGCCAACCAACTAATGCTTTGTTTGAAATTCTCCCCTCATATTTGGCTTCATTTCATTGAGGTGTTATTTTTCTATACCTATGACTAATTTCCTTGACATGGAGGGGTTTCAAAACTCTATCTTAGGGTTTTCAGGCACTTGTAGGTTATCATAATTAGGTGTATTCATTGAAAAACTTTGCAATGTGATATGTGGTGCATCACATGGGTTATTTTTAATGGATTCAGGTTTGGGTCCAAGTTGGTTGTGTGTGTGGGTATTATTTTGAAAATTTTCTTTATTATTGAATTGCATTAAGTGCATCATGTTTGGTTGTTTGTTCCCACCATCAACTTTTTCTTGATCTGTTCATTGTTCCTTGTCAACTTTCTCCTTGCATCAATTGCTTCCTTATTATTCCTTTTCTTCCTTTGAATTTTCCTGGTATTTGATGTCTATTATCTCCATTCCTCCTTGTAATGTCGTCATGTTTCTAGGTTCATTAATCGATCTAGATGGATTCTTTCCTCAAACTTCACCTATCAATTGAACATATATCGATTAGTTTATTTAATCTTTTCATCCATCATCTTCACTCGATCCCAATCGACTTCCATAATTTGAAGGAAGTTCTACTTATTACTGGCCCTGGTCAGTTAAGGATTGTCAAATAAATGGCCATCCTAAGATGTTTTTTTACCAATTTCTCCCTAACCGACTAGCTTATTGGATTTTTTGTTGTTGTTGTTGTTTCAAGAGTCTATCCACTAAATTAATTGGTTTTCAAGTAATATGTTGCCTAATATCACACCCGAGGGCTTTCACCATTAGAAATTTTCTCTATTTTTATTTTTTTATTTTTTTCTAAGGATTTGACAGCCACCAAGTGATTTTTAGATAGATCTCCACACATTGGCTTCCCTGAGGGAGTTTTCACCAATGGGATATTCTCTCTCTTTTTTCCTTTTTTTCTTTTTTTTCATGGGTGGTACTTCTTAATCCAAGCACCGTTGACTACCTTATCCAGAATATTTTCTTGAACTATTCTTAATTGTACCTATCTAGTTGGTCTGATATATTCAATTACATAGGGCCCTAACCAAGTCATTTTTATCTTCCTTGGCTTTAGATTGTGGATCTTCTTCATTCAAGGCATTGGAGCAAAGGTGTGTGTGTTGAAGCAAAGAGTCATCGAAAGGGGACCTTGCAACATCAAGGCATGGGTTGTATTCTCCACTTTCTATTCATTTAATATAGTAATACATTTCTTTCCTATAAAAGAATTGTGTCTTCTTGTATAATTCCTTGATCATATACATAGACTTCATTATAATACATATATCTTTGTTTTCCCTCTTTGTTTGTTTGTGATTCTTGGATAGGCTTACTATTCTGAAAACCCAAGGAAGGAGATACAAGGACGACACTAACGAGAATCAAGTGTTGTTTAAAAGGTATGTCACTTGTACCTCACTAAACTAGTTCATATGATAATGAAGTTTAAGGCGAAGGGTGTATTTTGTTATGTTTTGTTCTAGTTTCCTGTGGAAGTTAGGGAGATCTGTTTGTGTCCACACTTACCGATTAATCCGATAACACAAGGCCTTGATTACCTCTTCTTTATAACCTATCCCATGTTAGAACCCTTTCCTTGACTATTAACCATGGAAATATTGTACATTTAGGTGGACAATGGATCTTCCATGTTTTCGTATGCCACCAATCCACATTGAGATCCTCCTCATCCAATGACACAAGATAACCACACTAAAAATTCTAGGTTCTATCAGCTTGCCTTCCTGGTCTGTCTTTGACCAAGGAAAGGCTCTAAGTTTCAACTGCAAGTGAAAGTATTTTCTGTTGTTTTATAACAGCCAACAGTCCAAAGTTATCTTGTTGATTTATTACGGTTATGTTCTCAATTTGGGTTCTCTAGCATGTCGTTTTTGTCACAGAAAATTTGTACATGCAACTCAAATAAACATAACACACCTAATACATCGTTTACTGCTGAAAATGAACATATCTAAGAACTAATACATGCATTTGTAGATAGGTATTTTTGGTCAACATGACCCTGGACAAAACCCACGCGGGGAAAACTAGTTTTGAATCTGAATGTATGTATGAGGAAAAGCATAAGAAGAGTTACTGTAAACACAATATATGGAAGAACCTGATACAATATCAACTCCAACTGAGTTGATAAACAAGCTCTACATCAACATATGTGCCCCAGAATGGTGCGCCCCTCATGCAAACTGCCAGAACCACAAAATCCGCTCCAACTACCAACTGTGATGTCAGATCTGAAAACCCCTCCACAGGAATGAAGCTCTGGTAGATGTCCTCACTCTAAAACTGACCTCACTGCAATCTGATGGCTATATATTCTACCAGGAATGAATCAACCTTCCAATCTAATGCGCCCATCTCTGAAGTAGAATAGCTCCAAGAAATAAATGAAGCAAGCAGCTCCAAGCCTCCAACAAGGAAATCTAGCAGCCTCCCTCAAGCATCCTCATGCAAAAGACCTCATATCCATATCTCAAGTTCTCCTCTCTCAACAAGCAAAACACTAAGTGAATAATGCACCCCCTCTTAGACCTTTGTGCCCTTCTTAGACATCAATTAGGAAACCTAAAATATGAAGGGTTGAGATCATCTCATCTTCCATCTAATCGATGGTTGAGATCTCCCCAAACATATTTAAGTCACAAACCCACTTTGGGTTAAGTTTCCTAAGTCCACTTATGTCTCCAAATTCACCCCTTTGT
>ML805195.1:17917-52465 GCA_009831015.1 Picea engelmannii | reverse complement strand
ATAGCCAAAATAATTTAAACATCAATTTATTTCATAAACTAAGGCAGTAACTTCATAACAGAATAATAATCTTCATAATAATAACTTCAGTAACTTAAATTTAACAACGGATAATAAATTTAATAACAGATTAAAAACAATGCATAATTTTAAATACCTGAACCTGATGCTAATAACCTTTCGTTTGTCCGCGTGCCTTCTTGACCGTTGTTGCACTTTGTAAACACTGCCCAAAACCTAGTTCCACCCTGCCAACTAGGTAACTTCCTAGCTCCAGGATATCATATGGATATCCTGGCCCCCGTGCCCAAAACCTCCAGCAACCCCGGTGCTTGACTGATACAATCCCCACTCCAAAATTTCACTCCTCTCTGCGAATCCCCGAGCTCCCAAAATCCTTCCCCAATATCTCGTAGAATGTCCTTCTCCTAAACCTCCTTCCCCTCCATATCCCTCCTTCACCGACTTCCCCCTCATTTATTTCCTACCTAACCCATTTATTACCTTCTTATCCTTTCGTCGTTAATGCCCCTTATCCCCTTTATTATTATTTTATCCTCTTGTAGTTAATATGTTATCCCTTTTCGGGTACGTAACTTAATTTAATAATATAATTTATTATCCTCCTTTTATTTCTTTACCTTATTAATTAATGAGTTAATTAATACTTAAATTAATCATTGACAATATTGAATAACTAATTAATAATAATTAATTAGTTAATGTTATTTTAAGAAGTAATTATTGTTTAGCTAATCTTTTAGGACAGTTAGATTATTAAATTAATTATAATTAATAATCCTATACGTCTATTTAAGCAGGGTCGCTACACATTCTTATGACATGAGAATCACTTGATTTTACTCAAGTCCTTCTTCTTCCCTAGCTATGATGAACTTCCATCATTGTTACCCTTCTTGCTATAACTTGTTCCTTTTCCCTTCCTTTTCTTACATACAAGAGACAATTTCTCTTCACTACCTCCCTGCTTGTTGCTCTTAGACTCCTCCAAAGTCTCTTCTTGGATGCAATCATCCCAATGTATTTTCCAATCTGGGATATTTTCCCGAGAAACGACTCCCTTGACAAATGGTTCCCAAGACTTGGGAAGACCATTCAATGCCACATTCATGAGCTCTGCGCTCTTTATTTTTTTGCATATGGATGCAAGTTGATCACACACATATGTGATACTCATGAAATAGTTGGTAACTTTATCAAATCTATACATCTACACCGATCTAAGTTTATTCCTTAATACCATGTTCTTATTCATGTTTGTGCTATGGAATAACCCTACCAAGGCATCAAACATATTTTTGGTCATCTTATTCTCAGATAAGTGAGGAATTAGATGATCCTTCACTAAATCCAAGATGACCCTCTATGCTTTGATCTCCTTCTTGTTGTGAGCTTCCAAAGTTTTTGGATCTTTCGGTGGAGTAATAACTTTTTCCACTAAATCCCAAAGGTCATACTCCTTAAACTCCTAAGTTAATCTTTATTTCCAAGAGAGGAAATTGGATGCTCCATCCAATATGTCTTCAACTCTTAACGATTTTATTTCCATCCCTAAGGCCTGATAACCTACCCTACAAATAACTTGTTGTTGAAAACTGCCCATGTACTGACCTGTACGGACTTGTACACAATTGTCACAACTAAATCCCACATATGTACGCGACTTTAATCATTGAAACCTATGTATGTATGTGACTATGACCACTAAAACCTACTTGTACTTCATTGTGCTTAAATCCTCCCGCGTATGTACGCGACTTTTCTTTTTGTGACATGCGTACACCTATATACACCTGTAAAACCAATTTTTACCTTTGTACGGTTATTTCTCATAAATCCTTCCTTCAATTTTCGGCCAGGGATAATTTTAAGGATGGAAATTTATATTAAAATGTAGAAACCTAGGTTAATCTTGCTAGTCCTTAATATGCAAAATGTAAAATGTTTGGCGATAGTTTTGTAAAAATATTCAAATTTATAAGGATTTTATATAGTTTATATAAAATTTTGGCGATTTTTGCGGAAAAATAATTCTATTCTATAGAATTTGGGCGAATCTTTTCTAGAAAAAATGGAAATTGGTGAATCTTTTTTTGGGAAAAACCATGGAAAATTAGCCCACTGGCGAACTTTAGCCCCTAAAATCATCTATGTTTTCAATTGGTGGTTATGGATCTGTGATCGTGTACTTGGTTTCCTCTCAAAAAACCTTCTCTGATACCATGTTGATGTTACCACTTCAACCCTTGGTATGCATTGATACCATGTTAAAAATTTATCTTAATCAATACTCGGTCGTTAACTCCAAATAAATCACTTTTTGAATTAAAGTACGACTGAGTAATCAATTAAACATGCAGCAGAATCATAAACACGGAAACCAAATCAAGCACAAATAAACACCAATATTTTTTGGTAGATACCCCTGAAAAAACCCTCAATGAATGATGAATGATTAGGTATTCTATTCAAGTACATATGATTCATTTTGAGTGTCCTTGAATAATAACTCAATTGGCTTTCATTTTACTAGCTTCAATGAATGTCATAATTTACACATGGAATTCAGCTTTATTTTTTAGACTTTGTCTAAGAACTAATAGAAGGCTCTTATGAATTTTCACTCTAATCTTTTCCAGAACTCGGGATCAATCATAAGCTAAAAATGAATGGAACATCCTTAAGACTTTTTATAAGTTATTAACTATAGGTTTTTAAGCAAACCTTTTAGGCCCCTCTTCGGTCTCCCTTTCCTAAAAAGATGATATTTATTATTGTTTTTCTTATCTTTTCTTCTTGGATTTGTGTCTTGAAGATGGATCCTAATATGGATCTGAAACATCGACAAACAATTTTAATATTGTGGATTATCCAAACAACTCTGAAAACAATCACCACAAAAATATTAATAGTCAAATTATTTCCATGTACGGAAGGGAAATTCTGGATGAAATATGAGTTCTGGAAAATCTCAAAGTGAAAATTCAAAGAAGAGATACATATTTAGAATTCTTGAAAGGATGTAGGGATAAGGATGTCTTACCTAATTTTGCAGGCATCAATCATAAGCTAAAAACGAATGGAACATCCTTAATACTTTTTCTAATTTATTAACTATAGGGTTTTAAGTCGGCCTTTTAGGCCCCTCTTAGGTCTCCCTTTCCTCACAAGATTATATTTATTGTTGATTTTATTATATTTTCTCCTTGGCTTTGTTTCCTGAAGATGGACCCTGATATGGATCTGAAACGTCGACAAACAATTTTTAATATTGTGGATTATCTGAACAACTTTGAAGACAATCACCACAAAAAACTTAATAGTCAGATTATTTCATGTACGGAAGGGAAATTCTGGAAGAAATACAAGTTCTAGAAAAGCTCAGAGTGAAAATTAAAAGAAGAGCAGAAGATTTAGAATTCTTGAAATGATGTAGGGATAACAATGTCTTACCTAAGTTTGCAGGAATCAATCATAATATAAAAAATGAATGAAACATCCTTAATATTTTTTTCTAATTTATTAACTATAGTGTTTTTAGATGACCTTTTAGGCCCCTCTTAGGTCTCCCTTTCCTGACAAGATGATATTATTGTTTCTTTTCTTATCTTTTCTCCTTATCTTTTTGTCCTGAAGAGGGATCCTGATATGGATTTGAACCGTAGACAAACAATTTTTAATACTATGGATTATCCGAACAAATCTAAAAATAGTCACCACAAAAATATTAATAGTCGGATTATTTCCCTATATGGAAGGGAAATTCTAGATGAAATCCGAGCTCTGGAAAATCTCAGAGTGAAAATTCAAAAAAGATCAGAAGATTTATAATTCTTGAAAGGATGTATGGATAAGAATGTCTTATCTAAGTTTGCAGGCATCAATCATAAGCTAAAAAACAAACGTAACATCCTTTCTAATTTTTCTAATTTATTAACTATAGGGTTTTAAGTCGACCTTTTAGGCTCCTATTAGGTCTCCCTTTCTTGATAATATGATATTTATTGGAATTCTTTCCAAGTGCACAACCTCTGCACACTCCCTGCTACTTAATTATGAACTCTTGAAGACCTATAACAATCCCTCTCATAATAATAAATGCCTTGTAGTGTAGGTGTCCCAACCTCCTGTGCCACAACTCACATAGGTTGTCACTATCATGTACCAAATCCTGAACAAGCTTTCCCTATAACCAGTATAAAGTTCCCTCTTTAACCCCAACGGCCTTTGCGTTATTTGGGATATATTTCTCTAGACTTGTGAGTATATTCTCTCTCTAAAAAGTGACAACAAAACCCATGTCCCCCATAGATGAGACTGAAAGCAAATTTTTCTTCAAACCTAGAACGTAAAGCACATCTTAGACATCCAACGAACGCCCTGACTTGAGATGGAACATAATTGTTTTCTCTCCCTTCATTGTATACCTAGAATCATCACCAAGCTCCACATGAGCATCTAAGTCACTCTCCATCACACTACTAAATAGCTCATGTTCTTCTATCATGTGATGAGATGAACCACTTTCCAAGAACCAAGCACTCCTCATAGTTGTGTTGGTACAAAGAAAATAAACCAGTGAGTAATCCTTCTCAAACTTCACTACAAACTCATCAAGTTGTGTCTATGTTGATGTTGTTGTCTACATATTTCCATTACCCTTCTTCTTCTTCTCCAAACACTGAGATTCATAATTTCCATTCTTATGACATGACAAGCACTCGATTTTACTCAAGTCCTTCTTCTTCCCTAGATGTGATGAACATCCATCATTGTTACCCTTCTAGCTAGAACTCTTTCCTTTTCCATTCATTGTCTTACTGACAAAGCCAAGTTCTCTTCACTACCTCCATGCTTCCTACTCGTATACTCCTCCCAAGTCTCTTCCTAGATGCAATCATCCCAAATTATTTTCCAATATGGGATATTTTCCCGAGAAACGACTGCCTTGACAAATGGTTCCCAATACTTGGGAATATCATTCAATGCCACATTCATAAGATATGTTCCCTTCATTTTCTCCCCTATGGATGCAAGTTGATCACGCACATGTGTGATCCTCATGAAATAGATGGTAACATTATCAAATATATACATCTGCATTGATCTATTTTATTCCTTAAGACCATCTTCTTATTCATGGTTGTGCTATGGAATAACCCTACCAAGGAATCAAACATCTTTTTGGTCGTCTTCTTCTCCGATAAGTGAGGAATTAGATAATCCTTCACTAAATCCAATATGACCCTCTATGCTTTGATCTCCTTCTTTTTGTGAGCTTCCAAAGTTGTTGGATCTTTCGGTGGAGTAACAACTTTGTCCACTAAATCCCAAAGGTCATACTCCTTAAATTCCAAAGTTAATCTTTCTTTCCAAGAGAGAAAATTGGATGCTCCATCCAATATGTATTCAACTCTTAACGGTATTATTTCCATCCCTAAGACCTAATAACCTACCCCAGAAATAACTTCTTGTTGAAATTTTCCCCTATACTGACCTGTACGAACTTGTACATGACTGTCACCACTAAATATTGTGTATGTATGCGAATGTGATTACTGAAACCCGTGTATGTACATGACTATGACCAATGAAACCTACATGTATGTGATTGTGCTTAAATCATCCCCTGTATGTACATGGCTATTCTTTTTGTAACCCGCGTACACCTCTATACACCTGTAAAAACAAGTTTTACCTTTGTACGATTGTTTCTCAGAAATTTGTCCTTCAATTTTCGACTGGTGGTTATGGATCTGCTCTGGATATGAGATCGTGTACTTGGTTTCCTCTCAGAGCACCTGCTCTGATACCATGTTGATTTTACCACTTCAACCCTTGGTATGCTTTGATACCATGTTCAAATTTTCTCTTAATCAACACCCGATCGTTAATTCCAAATAAATCACTTATTGAATTAAATCACAATTGAGTAATCAACTAAACATGCAGCGGAATCATAAATACGGAAACCAAATCAAGCACACATAAACACCAATATTTTTTGGTAGATACCTCAGAAAAAACCATGGAGGGAAAAATAGTGCTGAGAACGATTTTATTATGCTAAAATCAGGGCTCACGTAACAGGGATAATGTCCCACTGAGAAGAATTCAACTGCAGACAAACCTGGCAAAGTATGACCTACTATATGAACCATAAATGCATTATTTTCGAGGTGTAAGTGACTTTGCTTCAGCAAACCCACGTATGTACATGAATGTCTTCAATGCGACCCACGTACATGTATGGAAAACCTATATAGAAAGCTTTGTACAATGTGACACTCTCTTGTGGATTCCTCTTACTGAAACCCACTTGTGTTTCCTATGTTCTCTCTTCTCCTTGACCTGATCTCTAGATGGAAGTCCTTCTCCACCTATCCAAGATCTTGAATCATAGTTCTTTGTGATCCAATGCTCTGTTTCAACTCCTTCAACACCTATCAAGTTTCAAGTGTCTTTCTCCTTCACCCTAGCCTTGCTTTTATCATCGTGAGTTATATCTCCAAAGTGATTGCATGTTGAGATTACTTCTCACACTCACTTGAGATTTATAAACATGCTAATTACGCTTACCACTTTCCTTAAATAACTCAATTAAGTAATTACATAATTAATTAATAAAATCAATTTACTTTAATAATTCCTTTAATTAAAGTAAATTTAAGAGTAGAAGGCTTTGGACGATTTCCTCACGTCTAGACACATAGACCTATGCAAATATACCTATCTAATGCTACCACTAGCATCAACAATGGAGTCACCTATGAGATTACATGGCAACCACAATCAAGCACAAGATGAGGATCTTGGGTTATAGCCAACAAATATAAAGAACCATAATATAGCAAAGACGGCCTAAGAATTAATGGGCAAATTCATAAATTCAAGAAGGATAAATGATGAGTCGTGACATGAATTGGTTTTAAGGAAAATTATTGTTGTGTCTTCAATTCTCAAACCCAAGAAGAAAAATAAATACAAACTATGTCAAGTGAGATCTTGGCTCAATAATTTTTGTTGTGGATGAGAATAAAATAATTATTTTAATTGTAGCAATATATGTGACCCTCTTTGACATAGTCAAATATGATCAATCTATTGATAGTCTATTTAAACAAAGTATGAAGAAGGACAAGGGGTGGATTTTTGGAGTAAAATCCATGGGTTTATGTCTTATTTTAGAAGAAATAGTAAAGGAATTATGTTGATGCAATTACTCCTTCCATATATTATTCTTATTATATATATTTGATTGTTGTTCTAAAGTTGCAACCAAAAGCCTTGGTGGATTCTTCTTTTCTAAACCTCAATATGATATTTATCGATCTCTTTTGGGGTTTGATTTAGGAATGATATAAAAGTGTGGTTTTCATTTCCATCTATTGTCCTATTTATTAGATCTAAATATCAATTACCATTGTTATCAAATTATGTTGTTACAACTTCTTTGAGTAATAATTAATACATATATTCATTATGATTATATGATCCATATTATGCTTATATGATTCATTGATTGTCTATGATCATGTGAGGATTTAGTCTTGGGAATCTCTTCTCTTCACTTTGTTTCAGTTCAATCTACTTGATCTAACTAGAAAGATACATTCTTAAAGAATGCCTTTTTATGTTATCCTTCATTTCACTCGAGTGTTAATTCACATATGAATGTTAATTCACATGTTATCCTTCATTTCACTCTAATGTTAATTCACATATGAGTGTTAATTCACATATGAATCCATAACCCAATAGGATAGGCACTTAATACTACCTTCATATTTCATAAAACATATTAAAAAACCTCCTTTCTAATCTGAAATTTCTTGTGCACTTAATTGAATGATAAGATAGCAGCATTAGGTATTCCTGCCTATAGTTGGAAATTCACCAACTATGAAGAGAGACCGGCTAACGTTATGATAACAATCTGTACTACTTCTAAAAGTGGCACCATAACTTTCCATAATTGGTAATAGGGACTTGATCTTTCCAAGTCACATGGGTTTGGAAGATAGCACATTGTTTGTTTATAAAAACACATATATGATTATATAATTTTACCTAACCAATTTTAACCAATTTTACTTTAATGTTGTATAATAAGATAATAATTTCTAATGTAGAGCATCATGCATTCTCCTTTTATCATAAGAGTATTGTTTCAACATTCTTTAGTGCCTCCCCATATAGTATATCATCATATCTAGCCTTGGTATGGCACATCAAGTTGTTTCCCATATATAAAGTGATATTTTAGCATTTGGTTTAAGACGTCTGCTTCATGAGCTTTTTATGTTTCAATATATGCATACATGTGTTCAATGGTATTACATATCACCATTTTTTCTTTCATGTTCAATTATACCAAAAATATATACAAAGTGTCATTAAGTCAAACTCACCTTCAAGTGCCAAAGGCATGTTTGACCTATAAGTACTTGATGATTAACCTTAGTTATTATGAGTACCCATAAAGAAACATGTTTTTGACTTATTACTCGTAAAAAAAACATGCCCATACATTCAATAAAATGACCAAGAAAGAGACCCTTTTGCTTATTTTCGTCTTATATTTTTTTCTTCTCACTTCATCCTAAGGAAAAACTTCAATATAAACTCCAATAGAGGGTGGGAGTATTATTATAGAGGGTGGGAGTATTATTAGATAAAATTTATTATAAATTTTATCTAATAATGCCACCCCCTCCCACCCTTTATATCTTTCATGTTTTATTTATTTATACAAGGCCATCCGAACTTACCTCTAACAATATTTTGAAAGTATATCTAATAAATACCTTTTATAGTCATTTTTAAGGAAAAACTCTAATGTTTTTCATGTTCTATTTCTTTCTCTAAGACCATCCTAACCTTATCATATTAGAGGTACCTTTCAAATATTAATGTTTTGAAAATTTCTAAAGATAAATTATGCTATTGTTGTTTGTACAAAGTATAAAGTGAATTGGCACTAAACATTCTTCAACCTTTCACTTATGTAGTTGGGAGACTATTGCAAGACCTAAAGTGTTCGGTGGTTGGGGGCTTAGAAACATCTATTGTTTTTCGAAAGCACTGGCTGCAAAATCGTTGTGGCACGGATTGATGCATCCAGGTATTTGGCAGTAGGTTTTGAAAGAAAAATACCTCCCACATATTTTGGTGACAACCTGGTTGTGCTCATCCATGTCGGTCGCATCCTTTGGTTCCCAAACATTGAAGAATATTTTGAACGCATTACCATTGATTGTGCACTAGCTTGCTTGGAAACCGGGTGCGGGTGATTCTATTATTACTGGAAATGATGAAATTTTGGGGATTGGGAAGGATTCTTTTCTTTCTGTGGAGTTGATTACCCGATTAAATAGAAAAAATGTTTATTTTCTTTTTCAAGTTAGTCAAGCTCCTATCCAGGGGTCAATCTGCTCCAATTGGCTAAACAGCACAGATTTATGACTGGAGAGAGACTTTGCTTCTGAATGGGACCGTTACAGGATGAGATTGATTGGAGCTGGCATTGTTATTTCTGACAGATAGGACGAGTTAAGGTGGACTAGAGGTGACTGTTCAGGTATGATATCAACCAAAAATGTATACAATGCGCTGGTAGCCGAGCTGTGGAAGAACAAAATTGGAGGCTGGAGAAGAAACTGTGGGGCTGGGTTTGCCCACAAAAGATCAAATTGTTTACCTGGCTTCTCATTGAAGACAAATTACTCACTTGGAACAATCGCCATAAGAGAGGTTGGTATGGGCCAGGTTTCTATCACCTATTCAAAGGAAATGAGGAATCTGGTATTCATCTCTTTGTACACTGCCCTTTCACTCGTATTGTTTGGAAAAAGATCAAAGAACATTATAAGTTATCCACAGGGTGGTCAGGAACTACAGTGAAAGAATGTTTTTCATTTTGGGCCATCCGGAACCATAGCCTTTCATCCTTGCTAGCATTCATATGTTGGCTCATTTGGATTGAAAGAAACTTGGAAATATTTTAGTCAAGGTCTCCATCTTTGGAGAAGGTCTTTTATCTCTCGACTAGCGTAGTGAAAATCCATAGCCCACTAGAAACTCTGCACTCCATTAGATGTTTTGTCCATATTTTTCCACTTAATAGAATCATAGGATGGTTTGACGGGGCAGCTCAAATGAATGGAGAACAAAGTGGAGCGGGTGGAGTCATTAAGCTCAACAAACACTCAGTCTATAAGTGGACTCTCAATTGTGGAGAAGGAACAAACACAAGAGAAGAACTTTTGGGTGCTTGGGATGCTCTTTCCTTGGCTCATAGACTTTCCATCACAGATTTCCATGTCATAGGTGATTCCAAAATTGTAATTGACTGGCATAATAACAAAGGGTCTCTATAGGCACTCTCTATACACTGTTGGAAGGATAGGATAAAGGAACTTTTCAAGTACTTTTCAGTGATCGCCTTTGCACATGTCTACAGAGAAGAGAATCTCGAGGATGATATTTTATCCAAAAAGGCCCTTATTGCGCGTCCTGGAGCTATAGCTTACAATCAGTGGGTAGATGGTCATGAGGACGCTTTTTAAAGTTGTATTAATTGATATTTTAGCAGACTCTAGATGTGTGGAGTCATACAAGTTGGTAACTTTTTTTGGTATTGATATTTTAGCAGACTCTAGTTGTGTGGAGTCATACAAGTTGGTAACTTTTTTTGGTATGTCTGTAAAGACAAAAAACTTTTATTTATAAAAAAAATTGCCTACTGCTTCAAACAGTCTCCTTAGTATTTTTTGTATTTTGTAGCCTCTTTGATATGGCTAATGGATATGGTAGTAGATATTTCTCAAGGCAATGCCTTTAACTGTAATAGTTTTTGACAATGTAAACAAATTATATATCTTAATATAATGTGCAATTTTCTTGTGGAAAAAAAAGTGAACCTATTGATTCCAATATCAACAAACATTAGTTAGAGTTTGGAAAATGGCCAGCAATATGGGTTCCTTCCACTTCCCTGCATTATTGACTTCTCCAAGTGGATTTCTCCTCCAAATCTATATATTTAGATATAGGTAAATGACCTATGCAAATACAATTGCAATCTTATTTTCAGTTATTATATTAGTTTAGTAACTAAATATTTTATCCCTAAAACCATTAGGTTATCAATGTCCTTTCTTTATTTACAGAATTATTATTGTTTTTGGTGGTTTTAGTCCATGTTTGAAAAAAAATTATTTACGGAATAATTATTGTTTTTGGTGGCTTTAGTCCATGTTTGAAAGTTTGTGTTGGAAATTTTGTTTCTAGGAGTAAAAAGGTTAAACTTTATTTTTAACAAGGTTAAAATCTATTTTTAACCAGCAATAAGGTTATTTTTTAAAAATATGATTTTGTAGTGCATCTATTATTTTATTTGAAATTATTTTAAGTTGTGGGTGATTTTTTCAATTTTATGGACTTAAGGATATTTTGAATTTAGTAGAATTGTATTTCACAAATTTAATAAAATGTTTAAAAAAAAATTTAAAAATAGTATTAAATTTAAATATTGTTTTAAATATTAAGGATAATTTATGAGTTTAGTCACAAATTTAGAGAATTTAGGAAAATAATCCTTGTATCTCCTAAGAATGTATGAAAAACATCAATTTTAAAGTGGAATGTTGTTTTGAATGTTAATTTTCCTTCAATTTAAAAAAAATATTGTAAAAACAGCATGTCAATTTTTCTTAAAAAAAAAATAACTATAAAAAATATAAATATAGGAATTTTGAAAAAGAATAACATTGTTATATAGAATAAGTTTTTCCTACTCTATAGGAAAAAATGAATTTTTTTTAAAAACACCATAAAATTTGTAAAATCAAAAATAAATATATGTAAAAAATGAGATTTCAAATGTTTTCATTTTTTCAAATTCAAATAAGATAAAGTCATAATTAAAGACTTATTTAATTTGATATTTCAAGTGAGTACATACACTATCCAATAATTTAAATGTTTAAATAATCAATATATTCAAGTCCAAACATAGTTCATCTTTGTGAAATTTACATTTTGTTCCATATTCTTTGGTTTGTTTATTGATTGGTTTGCATTGCTTGTGGTTGTTAGACCAATGCCAATTAAGTTCTCAAAGTGTGTTTATGAGAAGTGTCATATTCTTGGTTTGTTTATTGATTGGTTTGCATTGCTTGTGGTTGTTAGACCAATCCCAATTAAGTTCTCAAAGTGTGTTTATGAGAAGTGTCATAAAGTGTGTTTATGAGAAGTGTCATATTCTTTGGTTTGTTTATTGATTGGTTTGCATTGCTTGTGGTTGTTAGACCAATGCCAATTAAGTTCTCAAAGTGTGTTTATGAGAAGTGTGTTATGTTGTTCTATTTAGCATAACTGTGTCAACCCACCTTAGGAAGGAAAATTATCCTTTCCACCTTAGCTTATCTAAAAGAATCTAGAAACCAAAGGAAGTAGCCCTTTAAAACAAGATTTTTATGTTTCTTTTTAATTAAGAATTCTTCGATTGGGATTGAAGAATGAGACTGTTTAATACAAAACCTTAAAATTAATCAAACTTAAAATGATTTATAAAAGCAATAGCTTAACAAAATAATTCACTATCAAATAGGGCACCATATTCTTCTTTAACCAACATTAAAGATAAGTGTAAAATAAAACAATAAAATAGTAATAAAACAATTATTATAAGTGATGCATGCTTGAGAAAAAATTTAAGTGATGCATGCTCAAGAAAAAATTTCATTAAAAGTGACGGATATTAGAAATGAGAGGAAACTAAGAAAATATATAAATAAAACCAACATTAAAGATAAGTGTAAAATAAAACAATTATTTTAAGTGATGCTTCGAGAAAAAATTTAAGTGATGCATGGTTAGAAAAATTTTCATTAAAAATGATGGATATTAGAAATGACAGGAAACTAAGAAAATATATAAATAATTTATATATTAATAATAATAATAATCCATTTTTAAGGTCACGGCCAAGCTAGACATCTAATTGGTATAAGTGTAAAATAAAACAATTATTTTAAGTGATGCACGTTCGAGAAAAAATTTAAGTGATGCATACTTAGAAAAATTTTCATTAAAAATGACGGATATTAGAAATGACAGGAAACTAAGAAAATATATAGATAATTTATATATTAATAATAATAATAATCCACCCCCTTGTTTTGGTAAAGTCTACGAAGGTATACATACCCTACCCCCTTCTCAATTTGAACTTGTGACCTCTTAAGAGGAAACACATGTTCTTAACCATTAGGCTCACTCAAGCTGTACTCAAAGATATCAAAAACCATAGCAGTCTCCACTAATAGATATTGTAGATATAAGTTTAATGATTTAACACATCAATATAGATTGAAAATCAACTACAATTACATAATCATCACCTGAGACCATAAATAAATTGTTGAGTATTAAATTCTAAATTGTTAGAGAAACAAATTTTCTTAGAAGCAACTTTCAGAAACGTTTTTTTGACTTCAAAGTTTGAAATTTACAAAAAGAGATTGTAACAAAGAGATGGTCAAATAGGGGATGCATTCTTCATGAAAAAACATAAGTTCATTAAACTAACACTAAGATTTTGAATGATAGAAAACATGATATGAAGCAAGTTAATGTGCCAACCCCTAGAACGATGCCTTCTACGTCCTTCTTCCCTTGTTATGTACTCTTCTTCGACCGTTTTCTTTTAGTTACGGGTTAACGGTATATATAATTAGATATAACCATCTCGGGCTATCTTTGTTTATCTGTTCCTTTTCTTTAGTTGATTTTTCACCTCTACTCATGTGTAAGCTGGAATAAAATCTTAAATGGGTGTTGAAAATGATGCAGTCGTGGCAATTGGTGCTGACGTGTGAGACGATGTGCAAGTGGAACTCAATATTGGAGCTTTATTTCTTAGTCTTTCTATTTTGTGCCAATCATATCCTTCTGGAATTTTATAACTTGGCTTATTATGCCCCACGATATCTAATTTTGTATACAAGTCATAGCATGCAAGGGGTAAATTCCTTCGAATTTTTTTAAGAGTTCTAAGCAATGCAAAATCATTAGAAAATTTCTCAAAGATATTTATTCCTATGATATGACTTATTGCATCGTTAAATTGCTCATGATTTGTTCTTTGTTTGTCAATATTTTCTTTATATATCAGCAAGATAAAACCACCAATATTTTCTTTATATATCAGCAAGATAAAACCACCTTTGATTATTCCATGGAAGTGGTAATCCGAGCTCAACGGCTTCATTAAAATTGGTTCTGAGGTTATGACCAAACTGCAAAACTACTTGGCATTTTCTTTGATCTAATTTGATCAAGTTGTGTTTGAATTTTACTGTATTGACATCCATTATAAAAGTTGTTATACACATTATTTCTAAAACTTGAAGATATGCACTATTTATATGATTTACAAGTTTTATGACATCATTATCAATTTGCACTTTGTCTCTTAACTTTTCCAAGCTTTCTTCACCTTTAGATTTGTATTTCTGTCCAAGATCTTTATTTCCTTAAGTGCCTCAAAATGAATTCTTAGTTGCTGCATAATTGATTTTATTTGATCCCATACACAATGTTTGGCTCCTATTAGATACTTTCTTGTATAAATATTATGATGAAAGTTCATCGGTATTTGAAGTTCCCTAGATTCCCATATTTGAAGTTCATCGGTATTTCCCTAAAATCCTAACATATCCTCGCTACGAAGTTCCCTAGAGTTTTAATAGCTAGAAGTCTCAACCACATCATTATCCTTATCAATAAAATATTTAAATGAATAATTTTCCAGAGTGGGTTGTTGAATGTCCTTTAATTATTTTCTACGTGCCATTGTTTTTACTCCATATATGGTTTAATCCCCTTTCTATTTTAGATTTTTTTTTTCTAAAAAAGAATTAAAGGGGAGCTAAAGTACCTTTATGATTCGATAAGCTCTCATTGGCACTATCTATCACCAATGCTCTTTGTTGATAATAACACGTGAGAAGAAGGTTGCCACTTAATACTAGTATTATCAATTAAGTGTGTTTTAAAGAACATAATTAAACCACAATTTGGAAATCCACATGTCAAGTGTTAATGTGATTAAAATATTATGTGTATCATTGTATTTAAATATGTCAACAACTAAAACATAATGGCAGGAAGTGATGTGACACCAAAACAGCAAGTGGTATCAGGATGTTTAATAAGTAGTTTTTAGGATTTATTTTTTGTCTCGATAGGAATCACAATTTTCCACATACACTTCTAGCAATTTGGTGGTATCAAGAGTTTCAAATTTTGATGTCAGCTCCTAAGTTTTGTTTAGAGGTCTATTCTTTGAAATGGACAGTTGTATGAAAAAACTTATATTTTTATGAATATAAAGAGAAATTTCCTATGGAAAAAAAAAAAAAAAGAGTTTCAAATTCGTTAATACTTGTTTATTTCTAACTCTCGAGAGCTCTTGTATCTATCGATCATATTTTATATCCATTGCTAGGCGTTATTATTTTATATCCATTGTTAGGCGCTATTACTTATGTTATTTAGCATGTGTGCCTATATATCTTATATTCTTGGTTACGCTCTTGGTCATAGAGTGTTTAATTTAGGCTCTTTCCATTAAAGGTTTTTTTTTAAATTATACCCTTAAAATATGTAAAATCGGAGATCAAAAGATAATTAAGTATTATTAAATCTTATTATATATAACACAAATAACAAGTTAAAACCTCTAGCTCTTACTCAGGATTATGTGTTCTTGTGAAGCATCAAGAATTGTAGGTCAATGCCTTCTCAATTGGGTAAATGAGTCGTCATATAAGTACATGTGTCATTCATGTTGAAAATGTTATCAATGATTTCAAATCACAATAGCTTTTGAAGTACATCCATCCTAGAAATGATAATGGACTAATAAATATTCAACATCCATCTGAGTTCAATGATGATAAAATAAATTTGAATGATACAACCATCTGTCCAAGCAAACTATGTGGCATTTGATTGACATAATATTTTATGATGAGTATCAATTGGTACGTTGGAAATATGATAAATCATTAAAATCATTAATCTGCTAATGCAAAATTTCTATAAAATACTCATTATTTCAATCATTTGTATATGAGAAACAATTAGATGGTTGTGAATCCAAATGATTATACCTAGCCTATGGTAACGATAGGCTCGAATTATTGGAAAAGTGAGAATGATTCGAAGACTATAAACGTTTCTGCAACTCTTGTTAGGCTTGGAAATCCTTAAGTTGATGTTCCTACAACATATGTTAACTCCAAAAGTTCAGAAAATATGTTTCCTTAAGTTCCCACTCATTAAGTCAAGAGTGCTCTTGAGGCAAGGGAGAAAAGGTTTAAAGCACATGGAATGAAAGAAAAACTTGTAACATTATCCAATCCATATTTTCAGTTTATGGATGAAAAGAAACTTAACATGGTTATGAAGGATTTATCTAAAATTAAACATGACCTTCATGTTTTAAATTTTCTCATATGCCAAGCTAAGCAAAATAATGGAGTTGGAAACGTTAGTTCATTTGCATCTGGAAATATCGTTTTTGTCAGTGATGATGAATAAATGAGTGATGTTTAAGAAGACTTAAGCCATATGTTAACCGATGCATGGATGTTGCCCAGGAATCTTTTGTTATTTTGATAATTATAAGATTTAGCCTAATATCTCATTTTTGATATAGATGACTTATTATGTTCCTTTAATGATATGTCTCTTTTGTTATTTTGTACTCTATGTATCTAAAGGATATTTATAAGAAATAACAATTTAATATATATGTTAGAAAAATATTTTGTTTTATAATTTACTCAATGTACTTAAGTCGATGCAGAATTAAAATTTCCACTTATAAATATTTTATGCCATGTTCAGTTTTAGTAAGGGAATTTTTAATTCTGCTAAGAAAGAAGAATTTGTAATATAAATAAACATTCAATCTTATAGGAAAGAGAGAAAAACTCGTGACCCTATGACGGGTACCTAAATTGGCATGCTTTCAACACTCATCTAGTACCTTTTTCCTTACCACTAATCGTTTATTCTCTGACACCTTCCTTATCCATTTTTGTCACACTTTTCATCACGGTATGAATCTTTCCCCATATGTCCTTTATATGTTATTCTTACATATTTCTTAAGGAACTTTCCACTCTCATGTACTAACATTGTTATACAAAGAAATTGTATTGGATCCTTACAGTAGTTTCAACTCCTTACAATGGTTGCAATTCATATCCATTGCTACGAATTCGAGCACAATACAATTGTTCCAACTCTAGTTGCACTCTCTGTTGCTACAACTCCAAGTACGACACCATTGTTGCAATTCCAAGGAAATAATTGTTGCAATTCTGAGTACGATGTCTGTCATCACAACAGCCAACAATATAATCTAAATTCAGGGAACACGCCTCACATAGGAAAGCGACATGAGGCAAGTGCGCAACCAAAAGAGAAATTTGTTTTCCTACCAATTTTCAATCAATTGATCCGAGTCAGCACATGCCTGATATTTACTAAAATTCGGCAATATCAATGTAAAAGGATGAACAACTAATTATCATCGTTGTCCATCTATCTCTTTGTGTTATTTTAGAAATAAATAGTATTGTATAAGAACCTCAGCTTCCCTGGAGTTGAGGGGGAGAATTATTCTAGAGATAGCATTCGGTTGTTATTGTAAATTTCATAACTCTTCAATATAATTTCCTTTTCTCTTCATGTTCATGTGATGGTGTACTGGAAGTTCATTTTATTTTGATTTTATAGACCAATTCCTTTTCTAAGAGGGTAGATCCCCCTCCTTAGTCAGGTACTACTTGTATATTACAAAGTAGGATCTAGCATTTCAATTTTGTTCATTTTATTCCATAGTTGTTTTGCTTTCTTAATTTGTTGCAATTCCAAATTTGTAGAACAGTTCATTGCAATTCAATTGTGGTTGATATTCAGTTTCCTTATAATGTGAATTTTGCAATCTTAAGTTGCAACTCGGTGCTTGATTCAATCCTCCTAAGTTTACAATCACATAAGCTGCTACAAATCATGTTGATCGCATTGTAGCTATGTGGCTACAACTCTGGTTGTCATGACTCGCATCATTACAACCTTTTGTGCTATAGCTTTGTAGTTGCAACTCGCATCGTTATAAATTTTGTGTTATTGCAAATCCACTCCCAGCTTCACTTTATTTTTCTTTCATTTAGAGTTATGGTAGCTTTATTCTTCAGCAGTTTGGGAATGATATTCTTTTGATTTCGTGATCATCATTGGATGTATGCGAATTATAACAAGTCCATATCATCATTATAGTTGGGAAATTCACAATTAGTATAACTTTACTTTCTACAAGAGTGATTTACTTTCCGTAAGTGTGATTTACTTTCCGCAAGTGTGATTTACTTTCCGCAAGAGTGATATACTTTCGCCAGTGTGATTTAATTTCTATAAGTGTGATTTACTTTCTCCAAGAGTGATTTATTTTTCCAACAAAGTGTGACACTTATCTTCCCACAATTCAAGAAGTAGGATATCTTGGTGACTTAATTTAAGTATCTTGAAATCTAAACTTGTAACATTATAAGTACTACAACTCGTTAGTAATTACAACACTATGACTTTCATGTATGGTGCATGATAGTTCGTAAGTAAGACACAACCTCAGATTGATAATTAAATATACAACTCTTCAGTTGCTCACTAAGTTAATTAGGAAGTAATTTAAAAGTTCATCATTTTTGGAGCCATTGTCGAGGAACTGTCAAAAGAAGTAGTTGATGTTTAATTCTGTGGATTTGCATTTTAGTAAATTGAGTGCTATGATTTCTTTTCAACAATTTGTAGAATGTTTTTCTAATATTTTCTATGAGCAAAGTTAGAGATTAGCAAGGTAGATTTATTGGTTCTTCCAAAAACTCTTGAAAAGATAAAAGTGTAGGTCAATCAGAAGAGGGAAAGGAGCTTAATCAACCAAATTATTTATCACCTACAACATTTTTTATTTCCAAGAAGAATATTGAAGCATCTCCTTAGGAATCAGAGATTGTATAAGGGTCTCTGCACACAGAGGTTCTTCTTTCAGAAGAGCATATCAATGAAAAATATCACTCTAGAGAGTTCCTTTTCCTGAGGCACCTTTAGAAATAGAGGACAGCCCTTGGAAAGAAATGGCACATGAGTTTGTCAAAGAGGAACCCTCCACTTTCGGATTTCCAATCAAAGAAACAAATGAGGAGACCAAAATGAAGAACATCCCTCATTCATCCTTGCAAAACTTTCATGGGTTATCTAAAGAACATTATGATACATTTATCTTCGATTTTGATGTACTTTGCAAAAGATACGACTATGTGACAAACACCCAGAAACTGAAGCTTTTTTCTCGCCATGCTCAAGGGTGTTGCATTACGATGGTTCATGGGTCTTGGAAAAGATAGCATTCGCTCATGGGACCAAAAGACGAAGAAATTTCTAGACAAATACCAAGACTAATACAAAGATAAATAAATAAGAGAGGAAGTCTTCAAGATGATGCAACATGAAGATGAGATCCTCAAATATTGTGTTGAACGGTTCACCTATAATCTACAGAGGGAAAAGCAAGGAGATTTGTCTCCTGAGACACGATGTGTATTATTTCTAAGAGGACTATGAGATTATTGTATAGAACTCCCCAACATGATGGGCGGGGGAGATGTTTCTCAGTTAGATTACGACATTATATTGGAAATTTGTCATAAATATTCCAAAGCACATCAAAAACAGGAAAAGGACCAAGAGATATACTGGAAAGAATGGGAAAAATTGTTGGAGGTGGAGTTACGAGAGCCGAAATCGAGAACGTGTAGAATATTTCAAGACCAACATACTTAGTTTCCTAAGATCCCAATTGGATACACTACAGATGAAGAAGAAGGAGGAGGAAACATAATGAGCTTTGGCTATCTTTCGCCCAAAATGCAGAATGAAGAATCCATAGAAATAATTTTTGTTGGATCATATGAAGGTTTGCGGAATATGCAACGAGGAAAATGCTACTCAGAACTATACATCCTTACCAAAACTAAAATATATCTACCAGAAAGTCAAAAAATAGGAATAGTTATGGTATGTCTCTTAGACGTGACCCTAACAACCCAAACCTCAAGGTATGATCAAGATCAATCTCAATATTTCAATTCATATTGGACTAACCCTTCCATGCAATATGCCTCTCAAACATGGGGTATTCCAACACAACAATGGGTGGCTCCTCCTCCTCCAAACCAGTTATGGAAACAGGGATGGAGAAACCCTAATGTAGGAGGACGTCAACAACCTATGACATGGCCACCCATGAAACTTCTTCCTCCTCCCCGGATAAAATAATCCACATATGCCCCTCCTCGACCAAAACTACCTACACAACCCATCCCTAACCTAGATAATGGAAGTTCATGCCAACCAACGCAATATGTTGGACTTGCAACCTACCCGACCTATTCCATCTCTTCCCTGGAATGCAATGATATTCACCTTCAATCAGGGAAGACAGTAACCAAGGACCAACCTCGTATTAGCATTGAATATTTGAATGAGGATGTCCCAAATGAATAATTAGAACAAAAACAATCTCGGGAACCTTCAAAAGCTAATAATTCCCACCCTAAACTTCAAAACCCACCCTATCCAGAAAGGCTAAACCTAGAAAAACCTTTTACTCGGCCTGAGTTTGACTTCTTGGGAGAACTCAAGAATGTGTGTGTTAAAATACCATTATTTCAATCCATCAAGGATGTGCCTATTTAATTAAAAGTGGTACAAGAACTTTGTTTGATAAAATCCAGTAGGAAATGAAAGGATCCACAAACCATTCACATCGTGGGAAAACTGTCAGATTTAATGATGGAATAGTTCTCGCAGCTAAACACTCTGACCCTGGTAGTCCAGTCATTAATTTGCAATTCAATAATACACTTATTAGTAACACATTAATTGACCTAGGTCCCTCCATCAACGTTATGACATGCGAGACCATGCAATCTTTAGGGAAACCCCAACCTTACTTAAATTCATTGACATGTCAACCATTAAACCAGAGGGAATCTTAGAATATGTAGTGATCTATGTGGATTCATGGGAATATCTCGCTAACATCATGGTCCTACAACCCAAAACCTCTATGGTCGAGTATCCTCTAATATTGGGACGACCTTGGCTTGCCTACATTGGTTGTAGGTCAGGCAACATGACTATCTCCCATGGGACATCCACAAAATAATTAACCCTCTATCCTCTCACCAAACCCAGCATAGATATAGAAACACCACTTTGGGTTGATGAAGAATATAATGAGGAAGAATGGGAATCCCATCAAGTCCTCTCCATAGATCAATACTTAGCCATAAGAGATAAAACAGAGGATGAAAAAATCCACGATTTTATAGCATCTTCCTCTTACTTATAAAACACAAATATTCTTGAGCAGGTTATGCAACCGGAAACATGGGATTATCTAGCCTCAACAAGCATCTCACCCATTGAACACAAATTCTCACTAGAAAAAGATAAAGGGTCTCTTATAGAAACCATAGAAATCAGCCCAGGGAAAACCTTGAAAATCAACCAAGGACTGACCAAACAACAAAAAGAGTGATTGGTTAAGGTACTGCAAAAGCACAGTGATGCCTTCACCTAGGATTAATCTGACATGAAGGGTATCCATCCTAACTTATGCACACATTACATATATATTAAGGAAGGATCCATACTCATTTTCCAACCCCAACGCTGGATGAACCTGACACTAAAGGACATAGTCAAAGAAGATCTATAGAAATTACTCACAATTAACTTCATTTATTTAATTTCTAATAGTCAGTGGGTCTCCACTCTTTTCATGGTACCAAAGAAAACTAGTAAATGGAGAATTTGTGTAGACTATAGAGAACTAAATAAAGAGAACTTCCCATTACTGTTTATCAACCAAGTCCTGGACACGTTAGTAGGGAAAAAATACTTTTCTTTCCTTGACGGATTCATTGGATATAACCAAATCCAAATCGCACCCGAGGATCAAGAGAAAACGATGTTTACCTATCCTCAGGGGAAATTTTCCTACCATGTTCTACCATTTTGGTTATGCAACGCCCCTGCCACCTTTCAACAAGTTGTTATTGGTATATTTTCTGATCTAATTCATGATTTTGTGGAAATATATATGGATGATTTCACAACATATGGGGATGAATTCGATGAGGCAGTAGACAATCTAGAGAAAACACTAATAAGGTGCAAAGAGTCAAATGTCACCATCAACAATGAAAAATGTTTTATGATTTTAACTAATGGCATCGTACTAGGACATCGCATCTTAGCCAAAGGTATTCAAGTTGATCGAGAAAAAGTAAATGTAATATTAAATTTTCCAACTCCAACTTCGCAAAAGCAGGTACAAAGTTTCTTAGGATACACTGGGTATTACCGTAGATTCATTGAAAACTTTTCATGTATTGCTCATCCATTATTTTCTTTACTTTAAAAAGATGCTAAGTTTGGATGGGCAGAGACATGCTAGCATGTGATTGATGAATTGAAAATAAAAGTGTATGAAGCTCATGTTTTAAGAGGACTCAATTGGTCCCTCCCATTCCACATCTCCACAGACACATAAGACACCATTGTTGGATTTGTTCTAGGATAACTGGAAGGAAAGGACCCATATGTAATTTACCATGTCAGTAAGAATCTCTTGCCTGCAGAATTGAAATTTACAGTAATCGAGAAAGAGTTTATTGTCATTATCCATGCAATAAACAAGTTTATGCACTACATTACCAGATATTTCGTAATATTGCTTACTGATCACACTGCTATTAAATATTTAATGAACAAACCAATCACCAATGGTAGGGTCACTAGATGGTTTCTTTTATTACAAGAATTTAATATTACCATCCTATATAAACCAAGAAAAGATAATGTGGTTGTTGACTTTCTTTCTAGTATAATATCTAATGAGAATGAACCTCTAGTAGAAGATTTATTTCCAGATGAGAATCTCTTTGCAGTATCTACTAACTCACCTTGGTTTGCAGATATTGCTAAATTTTTGGTTGCAGGAAATATTTCACATCATCTGACTCTCAAAGAATGGCAAAGTATAGTCAGGATAAGAGAAAAAATTTCATGGATTGGCGGTTGCCTCTTCTACATTGGGCTTGATTTGATTATCAGAATATGTGTACGAGAGGATGAAGTCCATGAGATATTAAAATATTGTCATGATGGGCCATGTGGGGGACACTTTTCTAATAAAAGGAATGGGTACAAGGCACTCCACCAGGGTTATTATTGGCCCACACTTTTCAGAGACACCGAAGATTATGTCAAGAGGTCATGCGACAGTTGTCAGTGCATGGGTAGACATGTACAAACAGATGAAATGTCACTACAACCACAGATGGTGTTAGAACCTTTTGGCAAATGGACCATTGATTTTGTGGGAACAATAAATCCCCCTTCCCATTGGAACTCCTACATCCTTCTCTGTATGTATGATGTCACAAAATGGATGGAGGCAAAAGCACTTCTGACAGAAACTGAACAGCCAGTAGTGGAGTTCCTCCATGAATAAATATTTGTAAGGTTTGGGATACCACGAGAGATATTGACTGATGGAGGAACTCATTTCATGCCATGGCTTGTCAGATATCTGATGGGAAACTATAAAATCAAGAACAGAGTAACAACACCATATCACCCACAAGCAAATGGACAAGTAGAGGGGACTAATAAGATCCTTGAGTCCATTATCACTAAAATTTTCACATTGGACCTCAAATATTAGGCCAATAGACTCCTTGAATATTTATGGGCCTACATAACCACCTAGAGAAATACTACAGGATGCACACCTTATGATTTAGTATATGGGAAAAGAGTACTACTTCCCATTGAGACATAAATCCATGCACTTGGGACAAAAGTACAACTTGGGTTGGACCTATCATAGGCTCAGAAACAAAGACTGCTTCAAATTAACGAGTTGGATGAGATACAACATGATTCCATACACTGAGCCACAGTGATACAACATCGAAGGGTTGGATGGAACGATAAGTTTATCAAGAAAAATAAGTTCAAAGATGGATATTGGGCATTACCATTTGATTCCAAGTTCCATAACTTCAGAGGAAAATTTCTCACTAGATGGCTCAATCCATACGATATTGATATAGTATATGATAGTGGGACCATTAAACTACATACCATAGATGAAGACATAGTTCCTCTAATGGCTAATGTACATAGACTTCACCTATATCATTGACCATTATCAAAGGAATCCTTTTTTAGTAAGATTGCAAATGGATGGCCCGAAAATGATCTGGAACTCGTTCAGGAAGAATGAATCTCGATTGGATAATTTATTTTTATTTAAAAAAAAAAGAGTAAAGAGTGTGAAAACCAACCTAGATGATGCATTTAAAAAAAAATATGAAATAAACGAGAAGGGAACTTCACAGTTTCGTGATGGTTATGTCAAGATCCTTCTCAAAAAATTGTAATAAATCCTTGATTTTTTTCTAATAATCTTATTTTTTCAGGATATGCAAGGGAAACCAATGTTTTTGCAACACTCGTTGTTGCAATTCTCATTGTTGCAATTCCCCTTGTTGCAATTCATGTTTCTACAATTATCGTTGTTGCAACTCTTGTTGTTGTAATTCCCTTTGCCGCAACTATTCATGTTGATGCAATTCCCTTTGTTGCAACTCCCTTTGTCGTAACTATTCTTGTTGTTGTGATTCCCATTGTTACAACTCCACTTGGATCTCTACTTCATTTTGAAAATATATCCCCTCTCATTTCCACTATTGCAACTTCACTTGCAGCTCCACTTCATTTTCCAAACCTCTTCGCTCTCATTTCTATTGTTACAGCTCCATTGTAGCAACTCAGCTTGTAACTTTACTTTATTTTTTCACTTCTCACAACACCTTTCTTCCACACTAACGATGTTGCAATCCTTTCTACACAATGAGGCCATTACACTAGTTGTTACAATTCCCATTGTTGCAACTCTCAGTGTTGCGACTCCTTCATCGCAACTCACATTGTTGTGACTCTGCTTATAGCCTTCACATTATGTGTGTCATCGTTACTGCACTTATGGCATATGAGACAAGTAACGTCGATTTTGAAACTATGGTTAATCCCATTGATATGACTTCATCTCCATCGTCGCAAATCCACCAGCATCATGCTCGTACAACCACACGAGGTAAGAATAGATGGGTACAAGTTTCAATAAGAATGTGTAATAAGTAGTTTTAAATGGCATGTGTTCTATTATCATTCCACTATCACCACCACCTTACACCATCATTTCCATATATGTGACCTTTCATTACCATATCCACCATCGTTATTGCCGCAATTTGAAATTAATTGATACGCAGGGAACCTACAAAAGCATTGTTACTCGAGGCCTATGAGCACATTCAAGAAATTTTGCAATAGGTCAGTTGGATGGAATATGTGCAATGCCTACAGGGATATGAAAATGAAGTATCTTTCGATTTCTCTTTGAATTAGAGAGTCAAACATTCCACAGTAGCAGGTGATCATGTAGAAGTCACTGAAGAGACACTGGCATAAGTCATTGTTTTACCAAGGACGGGAGAGAGATGGTACACAAGAAGGACCTCCTAGCCTGAAATTCTGAGGAAATTCTTTGAAGCTAGAGAGGCCTTAGTGAAGAAAGGCACAAGATTTGAATGACAGACTTTGCCACACCTATGGCAAGACATAGTTATATTCTTGCAACGATATTTCACATGTGAAGGCCACCACGGGGTTGTCTATGTTCAACACATTCGACTTTTGGATCATCTTCGACATAACCAACCCTTTAATATGTCATACTTCCTTTTCAGGACGCTACGAACAATGAAAACACTCATGCAAAGGGAAAAGAACCTGAGGGACATCGTCTCACACCATGGCCTTATCAAGCTCTTGGTGGAACATGCCCTACACAAGGAAGGTCGCACTTGGAATAACATCATTTGACCACTTGCTATACTCTCTGAGAGATAAGTGGATGCACTTCAGGCATCACAGCAATCAATGTCTGCACTTTCGGCACCGGAAGAGGTCATGGACATAGTGAGCCCAGATGTTGCAAATCCTCCACCAAATAAATCCAGAAGGACAACTAGGAAAAGGGGCCAGCCTGCTGTAACTCCGACAAAGGAATGCCATGGAAGTGATGTTGAGGTAATCGCCACCAAACTCCCTACAAAGACATTTTGAGGGTTTAAAAATAGGTAAACCCTCCTTCCAAATAAATGAAGAACGAGCGAGATGGTTGAAACTTAGTGCAAAAGACAAAAACCTATTGAGCTTAAAGAATAAGAACAGAAGGGAAACGACCTGAAATTGGATGAAACAATAGAGATAAAACCCTTCGTTGACACATAAGAACCAGCGGAGGAAACCAATCTGGAAGCCAACGAGGGCTTGGACATAGAGTCATTTACTAACACAAAAGAACCAGCAAAAGGCACTATGGGAGAAGGGATTATCACCCCCCTTGGTTCATATTTGGATGAAGAATAACCAGAAGTAAAATCCCATACTGTTCCACAAGAACCAGTAGGGAGCCATTTTGGAGAACAAGTTACAAAATCACAAGAAACAAAAGAGGAATATCAATTTGAGGCTCCTTATAACACACAGAAACTAGTAGAGATCACCCCTCAGGAATAGTCAGCTAAGCCTCAGGAAACATAGACAGAATAACTAGAGCATTGTGTCTATCCATAGGCTCCTTCACAGGAACCATAGGCTCTTGTTTACCCACACAAACTAGCAAGAAGCACTCTTGAAAAAAAAAATTCCAATCCATAAGAGAAGGAAGAATTAGAACTAGAGGCCCTCACTATTACACAAGAAACAGTAGGAGGCACTCTTTGGGAATGGTCTGCCCACTCACAGGATTCAAACAAGGAAGAACGGGAAGTAGAAGAGTTTTATGATCCAACAGGAAACACTTGTGGATATGACTCGGGTTATGCACAAGAACCAAGGAAACAAGAATCAAAAATTGATATTGTTGAGCCTCAGAGGAAGTTGATTGTGACATCCTAGGTAAGCATCCCACGGTCCTTACCTATTTATGCATATTTGGTCAAACAAAATATAATGTTGAGAATGAAGAACTATAAGCTACCGCTCAATATTAAAATGTTGAAGTATGAGCTTGATGAACACAGGGCACCTGAGAAATCAAGTTACCCTGAAGCAATTCATCTTGTTGCGGGGGAACCCTTTATCGGATTACAAGAAACAACTCAAAATAAAGAAACAAGGGAAGTAGTTTTCTATGCCACACACTTTATGCTAATTGACGAGCCCACTCAGACTGAAATAGAGAAATAACTAGTATAAAATAGAGGAGTCATAGCAGAGCATGAAACCAGTGAAAAGAAAAAGGAAGTAGGAGAAGTAGTATGTGGTGTCAGTGACCTCCATGGTCACCCTGATTCCTCTAAATCTGAGTGAATGTTGGTTGCATAGGGACATGCAAAAATTTTGGCCTGGGGAGATTATGGGTGCCTAAATTGGCATACTTTCAGCACCCGTCTAGTACCTTTTTCTTTACCATTTTCCACTATTCATTTCCTTTTTGACACCTTCCTTATCCATTTTTTTCTCACTTTTCATCAAGGTATGAATCTTTCCCCATATGCCATTTTTATGCTATTCTTACATATTTCTTAAGGAACTTGTCATTCTCATGCACTAGCATTGCTATACAAAGAAATTATAGTGGCTACCTTACAGTATATACAACTCCTTATAGTAGCTCCAACTCCTTACAATGGCTACAATTCCTCTTCGTTGATGCGACTCTGAGAACAATACAACTATTGCAACTCTAGTTGCACCCTCTGTTGCTACAACTCCAAGTTTGACATTGTTGCTACAATTTTGAGTACAATGTCGTTGTTGCACCTCTGAGTACAAAGGCCACTAGCACAGTAGTCAACAATACAACCAGCAGTTAGGGAATGTGCCTCACATAGGAAAGAGATAGGAGGAAAGTGGACAACCAAAAGAGAAATTGGTTTTTCTACCAATTGTCACTCAGTTGATCTGAGTCAGTATATGCCTTATCTTTACTAAAATTTGGAAATATCAATGTAAATATATGAACATTCGATTCTCATGGTTGTCCATCTGTCTCTTTGTGTTATTTTAGACATCATTAGTACTGTATAAGAACCCAAGCTTCCCTAGAGTTGAGAAGGAGAATTATTCTAGTGATAGCATTCAGTTGTTATTGTAAATTTCAGACCTCTGTAATATAATTTCCTTTTCTCTTCATGTTCATGTGATGGTGTGTTGAATGTTCATGCTATTTTTATTTTGTAGACCAATTCATTGTCTAGGGGGGTAGGGCACCCTCCGTAGTCAAGTAGTTCATGTATAATACAAAGTAAGATCTATCATTTCAATTCTATTTATTTTATTCCATAGTTTTTTTCTTTCTTAATTTGTTACAATTCCATATTCGTACAACGGTTCATCGCAATTCAAGTGTGGTTGATGTTCAATTTCCTTATAACATGAGTTTTACAATCTTAATTTGCAACTCGGTGCTTAATTCAATCCTCATAAGTTTTGAATCACATACGATGCTACAACTCTTCTTGTTTGTGTCGTTGTAGCCGTCGTCTTGTAACTTTGTGGTTGCAACTCTGGTTTTCATGACTCACATCGTTACAAAAAAAAAAATTATAGCTCTATAGTTGGAAATCACATTGTTGTAACTTTTGTGTTGCAGCTACGTTCCTGCAACTCACGTTGTTTCAACTCCGCTCGCGGCTTCACTTTATTTTGCTTTCATTTAGAGTTTTGGTAGCTTTATTTTTCAGTGTTTTAGGATTGATATTATTTTTATTTCATTATCGTCGTTGGATGTATGAGAATTATAACAATTCTGGATCATCATTATACTTGGGCAAGTCACCATTAGTATAACTTTACTTTCTACAAGTGTGATTTACTTTCCGCCAGTGTGATTTACTTTCTGCAAGTGTGATTTACTTTCCACGAGTGTGATTTACTTTATACAAGAGTGATTTATTTTTCCTGCAAAGTGTGAAATTTATATTCGTGCAATTCGAGAGGTAGGATAGATTGGTGACTTAATTTAAGTATCTTGAAATCTAGACTTGTAACATTAACACTACTACAACTCGTTAGTAATTACAGCACTACGACTTGCATATATCGTGCATGACGATTTGTAAGTAAGATATGACCTCGGGTTGATAATTAAATGTACAAATCTTCAGTTGATCACTAAGTTAATTAGGAAGTAAATAAAATGTTCGTCACCCTATTTGAGGTATATCCCAAATCCTTAGGTAGAAAAATTATCATTGGAACAAATTTAATAAATGGTGGGGTTTTTTAAGATTTTTAAAGTCTTTAATGAAGAGGATTCATTTTCGATGTTGCTCCATTTTGTTGGGTATGTGTTATATCATTTGCACGAGTATTAGTGTCACATTTTTTCCTCGGGAAAAGTGTCGCATGTTTGCCTCATTTTTCGTGTTGCCTCGATTTTCATGTCCATTGTTGGGCGGTTTTTCGGCACATGGTTTTTGCCGATGGTTTTATATTTTTGGTTAAGGAATTAGGGTTGTTGATTAATCCAGGTCATTGGGTTAGGGTTTTGGAATCCACTCGCTCCTATATGTATATTGTATTGTAAACAATGTATCACAATGAATGAACATAGAATATGATGGTTTTCCTGGTTTGGGTTTCTAGGGAAAAAATCTTTGTGTAATGTTTCTATTTGCCATTGTATATTTTCTGTTCTTTTACTGAAAATATGTTTGCACTAAATATTGTAGAAGGTTAAAATCTACATTTCATATCAGAGCTTTGTTGGCTTCAGGGGGACGCCTTTGTGGTCAAGGGTTTGGGTCTGGACTGTGATAAGCCTTGTTACAGTGGGAGATCTGTGGTATTGATTTTTCAGGTGAAAAGAAATGGCGAGCAATTCAAAAATGGAGATCAATAAGTTTAATGGGCAAAGTTTTGAGTTTTGGAAGCTCAATATGGAAGATCTGTTGGTGGATAGAGATCAATGGATGGCAGTAGATCTAGGTACTACACCTACAGGAACTTCAGCAGATGAGTGGAAAAAGTTGGATCGGAAGGTGAAGAGCACAATCCAACTATGTTTCTCATAGTCAGTATTACTAAATGTGTCAGAGGAAGCTATAGCCAAGGATTTATGGGATAATTTGGGGAAGTTGTATTACTCTGAGTCCCTAGTAAATAAACTATTCTTGAGAAAGAAGTTTTATAACCTGAGGATGAGAGATGGAGACTCGGTGGAAAAGCATTTGAATGCCTTCAATAGCATGGTAAATCAGTTAGTATCTATTGAGATTAAAATTTCAGATGAAGATAAGTGTATCAGTTTACTATGTTCTTTACCAAACTCATGGGATAGTCTGGTTGTGGCCATAGGTAGTAATACAACTGCCTTGAAGTTTGATGAAGTGGTCTCATCCTTGTTGTCGGAGGAGATGAGATGGAAGAATATGAAAGGACATAGCACAAACACATTATTTGGAAGAGGACACTCCCAGGAAAGAAATAGATCTAAGTTCTCAAGTGGGATATCCAAGTCTAAGGGTAGATATAAATCTCTCGAAAAGTTTGTAAAGGTATGTTGGAGATGTGGAAAAGAAGGGCACTATAAGAAGCAGTATAGATCCAAAGTTGAGAAAAAGAAGGGATCTAAAGAATCTCCTTCTATAGAATAAAATACCTCCAAGGAAGAAGGAGGGGATGTGTACTTGGCTTCTTCAAGCACACATGCAAATCATGAGGCATGGTTGGTTGACTCAGGTGCATCCTTTCATGTGACTCTCCACGGGGATTGGTTCTGTGAATATGAAAGGTATGATGGAGGTAATGTTTTCCTAGGTGATGACTCAACAACTAGAATCATAGGTAGAGGAAAAGTCAAGTTGAGGCTCATAGATGGAAGGATTAGAACACTACTTGGTGTTCTGCACATCCCAGGATTGACCAGAAATTTGATTTTTGTAATCAAAATGGACGATGCAGGGGTAAAAACAATATTTGAAAAGGAAACATGCAGGATGGTTCGAGGAGAAATGGTGTTGTTGAAGGGAGTTTAGTTTGGAACTCTGTATAAGATAAAAGGAAGCACTATTAGTGATGGGTGTAATAGTTCCATTGTTCATGATATTGGAGCTGAAGAAGAAAGAACTCCTATAGTCTCTGGAGAAAAGGTTATGATGTGGCATCAAAGACTGGAGCATATCAGAGAGAAGGGTCTTCGATTGCTACACGGTAAAAGTATGGTTGAAGGTATGTCTAAATACTCTTTGGATTTTGATTTCTATGAACATTTTGTATATGGGAAGCAGAATTAGGTAACATTCCTCTCTGGTGCAATGAGGGAATAAGGAATTTTATAACTAGTTCACAATGATGTTTTTGGACCTGTGTCGGTCCCATCATTGGGAAATTTTGTGTACTATGTCTTATTTATAAATGAATTCTCGAGGAATACTTGGATATATTTCCTCGGGAAGAAATCGGAAGTCTTTGACAAGTTTAAAGAGTTTAAGGCTCTTGTTGAGAATCAAGCAGAGAAAATAATTAAGGTGTTGAGGACAGATAATGGCAGAGAGTTATGCGGGAATGAATTTGAATAATTATGTAAGAAGTGTGGTATAGCAAGGCAGAAGACTACTCCATATACACCTCAGCGGAATGGAGTTGCAGAAAGCATGAAGAGGACGTTGATGGAAAAAGCAAGGTGCATGCTCAGTGGTGTCGGGTTAGGGAAAGAATTTTGGGTAGAGGAAGTGGGTACTGCATGTTACCTGGTCAACAGATCACCCTCATCGGTGCTAGATGAAAAGACTCCACAAGAGGTATGGACTGGTAAGAAACCTTCTCTCACACATCTCAAGGTATTTGGTTGTGATGCATATGTTCATGTTCCAAAGGAAAACAGGAGTAAGCTAGATAAGAAGGCTAAAAAGTGTATCTTTATTGGGTATAAATATAGTCTGAAAGGTTATAATATTTGGAACCTAGAAACTAAGAAGGTATTGTATATCCGAGATGTGGTATTTAGAGAAATGAAGGATTTTGTTAAAAAGGAAGTCCTACCAAGTAAGGAAGAACCAGAGAAAATAGAGTTTGATTTAAAGGATGATGAATCAGACTCTAACAAAAGAACAGGAATCAGAAGAACAAGATCCTCATACTCCAGTATTGAGGAGATCGGTTCGAGAAAGAAGGCTACTGGAAAGGTATACTCCATCTGATTTCCGTTCAAATTTTGCTTTGTCTATAACTGATGATGATCCTAGAATTGTCAGGGAGGCAGTGGATTCAAAGGATAGAAAGTTCTAGAAAAAGGTCATGGATGAAGAAATGGCAGCCTTGGATAAGAATGACGCTTGGGATCTAGTGGAGTTGTTGACTGGAAGAAATCCCATTGGCAGCAAATGGGTATTTAAAAAGAAGCTTAATGCAGAAGGAAAAGTGGAGAAATACAAAGCTCAGTTAGTAGCAAAGGGTTATTCCCAGGTTGAAGGAATTGATTTTGGTGAGATTTTTTCTCTTGTAGCCAAGTTAACTTCTATAAGATTTATGTTATCTGTTGATGCTGCATTTGATTTTGAGGTAGAACAGATGGATGTGAAGACAACATTCCTACATGGGGATTTGGAAGAAGAAATCTATGTGAAGAAGACAGAAGGATTTGTTGTGGAGGGAAAGAAGGAGCCGGTATGCAAGCTGAAAAAGTCCTTGTATGGTTTAAAACAATCACCAAGGATGTGGTATCAAAAATTTGATACTTATATGTTGGGACTGTTAATATTATGGTAGCTTCGGGAGGTATTTACCTCCACGTGTGAACCTGACGAGAATAGAAGACTCCGGAAAGCAAGAGAAAACCCTAATGAGTTGGCTAATAACCCTAAGTCTTGTCGGCTCAAGAAGATAATTAATATTAGGTTATTAGCCTCCAAGAGAAGAAGTCAACTAGAAAATAATAATAATATACTGAACAGACACATATCCAGAAGGAGAAGTCGGCCCTAGCAAATCTGGCAGAGCCACTATAAATACAAGGCGTCAGTTCTCATTTGACAGCATCTCAGAATTGCAGTTCCCAGTTTGGTGCGCACTGCAGTTCCCAGTTTGGTGCGCACATGTGGAGGAGGGTTGCAGCTGCAGCTGCAGCAGCAGCTAGTTTTCAGTATGAGCTTGGACTATCTCTTGGCTAGGGTTTGGACTATCTGATCAATTGTTGTTGGTGTGTTATTCTTGGAGGAATATGTGCTACACCTTGTTTGGCTATCTAGCCTAGGGTTTGCTTCCGAAGTAATTCTCAGTCAAGGTTAAGGTGCTCGGAGGGTGGCTTCGACCTATGGTTGGGTGACGAGGGTATCGTCAATGGTAAAACGAGCACACAATATTCTATATTCTAACAGGTTATGGGCGCACACCTCCTTCATTCAGTCTAAACGCTGGAAGGAAACATAGCCGCCAGGATATTGAGCTCGTTGAGGAACTGTCGCTAGGGTTACTAGCAAAAGTAGCTCCCAAGACACTGCCTCTAGGGTTACTAGTAGGATCAGTTGCATAAACCCTAAACCTCTTGTTGAAGAAACTTAAGTGAAGAGATTGACCTAATCTCTGGACAGATCAGTGCGCCCTAGCCTAGCACATCTCCTGATACTCTCAGCAAGCCAAGACGTGAAGTTTGAATTTCTGGTCAAATCTAGGGTTTGACCAAGTCAAGCAGCCATGACTAACTCTATGAAGTATAAGAACAAGTTAGATGGAGCCTCTAACTTCAGAGCATGGAAGACAAGGATTGACCTCATCCCTGCCAAGAATAAAGTACTGGATATCGTGAAAGGAAAGATCGTGAAGCCAGAGTTTGAAGAAGGAGAAGAAAAGGAACCACAGAACATTGCAGTTATGGAGAAGTTCAAAGATGTTGACATCAATGCCATGAGTATCATAGTGGATTCCATAAAATACCACTTGATACCCTACATCTCCCATCTTGACTCATCGAAGAAGATGTACGATGCCCTAATAGATCTCTTCTCAGTCAGAGACATTGGACAAGTTATGAGTCTGAAGAATGAGCTCTATAACATGAATATGAATGATGACAACATCATAACATCATACTTTGTAAGAATCTCCCAGTTAAGAGATAAACTACAAGCTATTGAACAGATCACTTCAGAGAAGGAATTGGTGAACATAGTACTCAATGGTCTTCCCAAGACATGGGATGCATTTTCCGTAAGCATGAACACAAGGAAGGAGTACCTGACATTTGAAGAACTTTGGACTTGTTGTGCTCAAGAAGAATCAAGGATCAATGCAAAAGAG
>ML805195.1:0-17550 GCA_009831015.1 Picea engelmannii | reverse complement strand
AAGGCAAATCAAGAGAAAGACATTTCAAAAGTACAATGCTTCAACTGTCAAAAGTACGGTCACTACAAGAATCAGTGTCCCGAGATAAAGAAAAGGAAGGAGAAACATGAAGCATCGATTGTCGAAGAAAAGGAACCTACAAAGAAGACTAAGCAGGATGGAAGAGACTTCTTCTTCTAAAAAGGTAACAACGCTCCTCTTATTTATTGTACATATCTTGTATGCATCGTCTTTGTACATTTCTTGTATATCTATTTCTTGGAAGATAATGTATTCCAAGAAGAACTATACCTATGGAAGAACAAATAAGATGGAAATGGATATCATTAGATAATACACATGAAAAGATGAGATACAAATCATGTGGAAGCCATTAAGCCGAATCAATCATGAAGAGACTCAGTAGAAGCAAAGACAGAAAGAAGTCAGCAATCGAGAGGAAATTGGAAAAATACTCATGACGTTTTATAAAAGACAACAAGACGGAAGCGTGGACTCTGTTAGACCAGAGAGCCAATTATATATTGCAGAAGACAATAAGGATGTAGATGGAAGCATGGACTCTGTTAGACGGAGGGAGCCGATCATATGCACTCTTACATGAAGCAAGGATTAAGAGAGAGCTAATCTTGTGATTCATTGAAGATGATGAAATATATATATCCATGGTAGCAGTCACAAAAGACAGTAAGTGTTCAGTTCAACTGCAGAAGAAGACTTCTTCAAAGAGAAGCCTTAAAGTAGTTATGGTTGTCCATCCAGATCCGTGATCCTATGATGAAAGAAAGAAGTGGAATCTCTAGGGCATAGAATCTATAAGAAACTCCATGAACCCAAGAACTAACAAAAAACATGAAGAAGAACATGAGGATTCCAAGATAGAAAGAGGAACCAGAACAACTAGTCATTGTATCAAGAATCACAAGATTACCAACCTGATATGAACTCACTAAAAGAAATCAAGCAGAGGAACTGAAAGTCGTGATGAAGAACAGTGTATGGAAGACTTATGAATGAAAGCATTGCGAGACCCAGAACCATAGGTTCTCCCAGATGGAGGGAGAAGACTATGATGATTACTTGTTCCAGCAAACCAGACTTATCTCTACATGAGTCATTATATCATCCGCAACATCCATGAGTTGGAGATATACATCAGATGAATACAAAGAATGTTCTCTAGAGAAATTGAATAAAGAACGTATGAAGAGCAATCTCAAGACTTTGAGGCATACCAGAAAGAGACTCTTATATGTAGATAAAAGAAGATAACTTGGTGGAGAACCTCCAGTGCACAGCAGAAGCGTGGTGAAGATTTCCTATAACATCAAGATGACTACTCAGTAGATCAGATCTCATGATGACAGAAGAAGTGCCACATGGATATGTTCCAGTTTTCCAACTATGATATACTCTATTGTTCATATCTACATGAAGCCTTCACAATGTTCCAAACTAGAGTACATTTTAAATCAAGCATTACATTATCCATGATGAAGTCTAGAAAGGAGAAAATGATTTCTCCAATAAATATCTCCACAGATGAGAAGATAAGCAGACATTTTGGTAAATCTTCTATCCAAGATGAAAGAGTTTGCGTACTCAAAATGGAGCTCGTGGAAACAACTTCCTTCTTATTGAAAAAGGAAGAAATGACTCTCCAAGTTAGGAGGGAGCACTGAAAACATTATTGAAGACATTCATCTTTAGAATTGAAAAATAGTCCATCTTGGAAAAATGCTTTCCTGTTCAGAAAGTGGATTGAGACTTCTGATGCACAGTCACTTTCCATTGTGGTTAACATGGAAAGTAGTTTGATTGTTGATGTATCATAGACATTGACTTCCCATTGTGGTTAACATGGGGAGTGGTCTAGGGCAGTCTCTCTTCTTGAGGGTTACTCAAGAAGATTGGCCCGCCTCGTCGGACAACGATTTCTCATTGTGGTTAACATGATGAATGGTTTGTTTTGGAGGTTGATGCAAGACAGGATTTTCCTCTTATGGTTAACAGAGGAAATGGTCCAGATAGTCATTCCTTAGGGTTTATACATTCTCTCTAGGGTGCACTTTGATTAGTGTAGGAGGAATGGCCTAGGGTGGGGAATGGTCCAGGCTCAGCAATCAGGGAGAGACATTCCTTAGGGTTTGTACATTCTCTCCAGGGTGCACTTTGATTAGTGTAGGAGGAATGGCCTAGGGTGGGAAATGGTCCAGACTCAGCATTCCTTAGGGTTATACATTCTCTCCAGGGTGCACTTTGATTAGTGTAGGAAGAATGGCCCAGGGTGGGGAATGGTCCATGTTCAGAAGACAGGACAGTTATTCTTCCTTGCTTGAGAAGAATAGTCCAAATATCTCATTGTTCTACTCTGAGGGCAGATATTCTTTCATATCTCACAAACGTGAGTGAACGATTGGCCCAGATAATTCAATTTATATCATAACATTGTTTCTGTGCAGGTTGCTATCAGATGTTTGTTATGAAGACAGTAGATATAGACTACTGTGGTGGATATGTTCCATTGTTCGTGAGGCAGATATTCTTTCAGAGCTCACAGATGTGAGTGAAATATTGGCCCAAATAATTCAGTATATATCATAACACTGTTTCTATGCAGGTTGCTATCAGATGTTTGTTATGAAGACTGTATGACAGTAGATGAAGACTATTGTGGTGGATATGTTCCATTGTTCGTAACTATACGTTGTTGATCAAGTAATTGTGTGCTACTTGGTGTGGTAGTGAACCACTGGATTGTAGTTATGTACTACTATGGATAGACACAGTTGTGCTCTATTTTTTGTTCTAACTACCTTGAAGACTATCAGCAGTTTATTGGAAATAATCACCATCCAGACGAATGATGAACAGAGATTTTCCAGACGGAAATTTGTTCAGAGAATTTACTCCTCTAGATTATAAGAATGGCTCTTGTATCACTCTATGGTGTGAGTGACTTATCCAGCATCATGTCTAATTACTCAGATGAAGTATGGTTTCGAGACATGATGCAGTTGATGGTGATGGTGATGCTCATGATCTAGTCATGAGATAGTCTAGACGACTATATTGATGATACCGGGTAAATGGTATATTTTTGTGCTCAAGACCATTACCTGTAATACCTCCCTAGCTAGGAGGGAGTGTTAATATTATGGTAGCTGCGGGAGGTATTTACCTCCACATGTGAACCTGACGAGAATAGAAGACTCCGGAAAGCAAGAGAAAACCCTAATGAGTTGGCTAATAACCCTAGAAGTCTTGTCAGCTCAAGAAGATAATTAATATTAGGTTATTAGCCTCCAAGAGAAGAAGTTGACCAGAAAATAATAATAATATACTGAACAGAAACATATCCAGAAGGAGAAGTCGGCCCTAGAAAAGCTGGCAGAACCACTATAAATACAGGGCGCTAGTTCTCATTTGACAGCATCTCAGAATTGCAGTTCCCAGTTTGGTGCGCACTGCAATTCCCAGTTTGGTGCACACACGTGGAGGAGGGTTGCAGGTGCAGCTGCAGCAGCAGCTAGTTTTCAGTATGAGCTTGGACTATCTCTTGGCTAGGGTTTGGACTATCTGATCAACTATTGTTGGTGCACTATCCTTGGAGGAAGATGCACTACACCTTGTTTGGCTATCTAGCCTAGGGTTTGCTTCCGGAGTAATTCTTAGTCAAGGTTAAGGTGCTCGGAGGGTGGCTTCAGCCTATGGTTGGGTGATGAGGGTATCGTCAATGGTAAAACGAGCACACAATCTTCTATATTCTAATAGGGACTTGGCTTCACAAGAAGAAAAGAGGATCATTGTGTGTATTTTAAATTAATTGGTGATCATTTGATTTATTTGGTCTTGTATGTGGATGACATGTTGCTTATAGGAAACAACAAGGAGATTATCCAGGATGTGAAAACTCATTTTTCCTCTAAATTTGACATGAAGGATCTCGGTGCTTCAAATTTCATTTTGGGCATGGAAATTAAAAGAGATCAAAAAAAGAGGAAACTCTGGTTAAATCAGAGAAAATATGTCGATACAATATTAGAGAGGTTTAATATGCAGGAATGTAAACCGGTCAAGGTTCCTATTCCTGTTGGTGTAAAGTTATATGTGGATCAGTGTCCCAAGAAACTAGAAGAGGAGGAGGACATGTCTCATGTTCCATATGCGAGTGCAATTGGTAGTTTTATGTATGAAATGGTTTGTACTAGACCGGACATTGCACATGCAGTGGGAGTTTTGAGCAGGTATATGTCAAAACTAGGGAAGGAGCATTAGATAGCAGTAAAAAGGGTTTTCAGGTATTTGCATGGAACTGCTAGCTATGGATTGTGCTACCAAGAAAGATCGGGATTGGACAGAGTGTTGGATATACATGGATTTTTGGATGCATACTGGGCTGGAGATCTGGATCGTAGGAGATCTACAAGTGGGTATGTGTTTAACATGTTTGGAGGAGCAATAAGTTGGATGAGCAAAAGACGGGTTGTAGTGGCACTTTCAACTACAGAAGTTGAATACATGGCATCCTCTCATGCAAGTAAGGAAGCAGTATGGTTACAAAGATTGTGTTCAGGTATTGGGGTTGTACAACAAGCTATAAGGATATATTGTGTCAGTCAGAGTGCAATTTTTCTAGCAAAGAACCCATCTTATCATTCAAATACAAAGCATACTGATATTCAATATCACTTTTTGTGAGAGACATGCTTGAAGAAAAGAAAGTGTTGATGATGAAGGTGGACACTTTGAAGAATGTTGCAGATTCATTAACAAAATATGTGAGCACTGAGAAGTTCTTTTTATGTAGAGGATCTGTGGGCATTATTGCCCTGGATTGTTGACTATGTAACCATGTAACCCCCTATATGCAAAGAAAACAACAAGTGGGATAATATTGGGTATGTGTTATATTCTTTGCACGAGCAGCAGTGTCTACGTTGCGCAAGGGGTTTGAGGGGGGGTGCAAGGGGGCGAAATCTCCTCGCACGGGGGTTCGGGGGCAGCACCCCCGAGAAAAAAAATTCCTCAAGAAACATGTCACATTATTGCCTCGTTTTCATGTTGCCTCGATTTTCATGTCCATTGTTGGGCAGTTTTTAGGCACATGGTTTTTGTCGATGGTTTTTTATTTCCAGTTAAGGAATTAGGGTTGTTGACTAATCCATGTCATTGGGTTAGGGTTTTGGATGTCGTTGGCTCTATATGTATATTTTATTGTAAACAATGTATCACAATGAATGAATATAGAATATGTTGGTTTTCCCGGTTTGGGTTTCCAGGGGAAAAATCTCTGTGTAATGTTTCTATTTTCCATTGTATCTTTTCTGTTCTTTTACTGAAAATATGTTTGCAGTAAATATTGTACAAGGTTAAAATCTACACATTTCCCATGAGCGTACATATCCCCAGTGGAGGCATATGGTATCAGTGAGTGTCCATAGCCCCGATGGATTTGCTTGCATTTCCCATTTCATGAATAATTGGTTGTCTTTCCATGTTATTTCATATGTATTATATTTTTAGTTGTTCATGCTTATGCACTAGAAATTTATAATTATATAGGAAAATTGTGTTAGATATTGTGAAACTTGTTTCGATGTTTCAATCCTAGAGCTGGGATCATCCTCGGGAGTTTGTTAATCTCACTAATCAACAATTTGTCTTTTTAGCTTAAATAATAATAATCCAAATATTGTGATTTTTTGCAACTGACTTTATGTATTTGGACCATTATTATTTCTCTTGAGATTGTGCAATATGGACACACTAAGAAAGATGTTGGACCATGCAAAGGATGTCATAAACCCAAGATTGTAAAGTGAAGTATATGCCATCCCCTGCTCATACAGAAAACAATATATTGGAGAGACGGGAAGATCTTTTCTAGTTAGGTTTAAAGAACATTGGGCCAACATTAGACATAATCAAAGTAAAAATTTTGCTTTGGCGGAACACTCCCAAGATTCAAGGCAGCACATATGCATTGAGAATACAAAATTCATCGCCAAAATGGGACATTATGAAAAAAGGAAGATAAGAGAAGCTATATAAATTGAGTTGAATCAAAATAACCTAAACAAAGATGAGGGGTTAAAAATTAGAGAAGCTTGGAAACCCATATTGTACAATCTCAAGAAAAATAATAATGGTACAAATACATAGAGTCGGCTGCAAAAAAAAATCACAAGATTTGCATTATTATTATTGAATCTAAAAATATAAAGTTTTGATTAATGAGCTTAGCAAACTCCTAAGGATGATCCCAATTGTGGGATTGAAATGCCAAGAGAAGTTTCACAACACCTAATGTAGTTTTCCTATATAATTATATTATATTTTTATTTTTGTGAAAATTTTCAACATATCGCGGGGAAGTTAGTCGTAAATGAAAAAGGATGATACATATTTTTAAAAGGATCCTTTCAGTGATCAAGAATAAAGTTCCCATATTGTTTTGTTCCAATGATGTAATCTATTGTTTTATTGGATATTGGAATAAATAATTTTTTTCAAGTACATGAGCGCCCTTGATTCTTTTTAAGGTTAAGCGAAACTTTTTATTTCAAATAATCCCTTGATAAAAAAAAATTCCTAAGAGTATATGAGCTAAGTAATGTAAAGTTAGTGGTAATATTAAAATTTTATTTTAAACTTTTTCATTTGAAAATAAAATATTTACAAAATCTTTTACTTAAATGATTCAGATGAATACTTCTGAACACAACAAAAATCTTTGTAAATTATGATGAAAAAATATTAAATAAAAACTTTGAATAAGGTATGTACATAACATGAGAAAGTGAGAAATTAGAAATTAATAGAGAAGGAAATGTTTCAGGAAAGGAAACGACCATTAATAGGTATTCCCAAACTCTTTCCTTGTAAATTTTTAAGAGTAAATGTAATATCACCTTCAATCGATTCAATTTTAAAAGGATCGGTCCAAAGATTATCAAATTTATTGCTCTTTCCAAGTTCCTCTATTCTTTTATCCCACTTTAAAACAAGGTCATCTACAATAAACAATTTTTCTTTAGTTTTCTATCAAAAATATTTTTCATTTTATCTTGAAAACCTTGAAATTTGGTATCTACGTGTTCTCTTTGTTGTTGAACTTGAATTAGTTGACTGATTCTACGTTGCATATCATTTGGTTCCTCTTGTAAAATATTTATTAGTGAGATCCCTATATGTATAGGTGGAATGACATCATCACCATAAACTAGTTGAAAAGGAGATATATTGATGGATTTTTTGGTACTAATTATGTCATTTCATAGTGCATATTTTATTATTTTATTGGGAATTTCAATTTATTTTTTTCAAATGAAATCATTTTAATTATTTTGATCAAATTTTTATTAGTAGATTTGCTTAACCCATTACCCTAAGGGTAGTAGGCAGTTGAATAACCGAGGATAATATTAAAATTTTGAAAAAAGTTGATCATGGAAGCAGATGAGACAGCTTTAGCATTATCATTAATTAATTTTTTAGTACAACCCAATTTAGCTATAGCGTTCTCCTCAAGAAATTTAATTATTATAGATTATGTTTCTTTCCTAACCATTATTGCTTTCACCCACTTAGTAAAATATTCAGTAGCTATTAGAATGCATCTATGTTGACCACTAAAGGGTGGATGTATCTCACCAATGAAACCCAATCCCAATTAATGGAAAGGAGCATGCACCTTGATTGGTTTCAAAGGAAGAGTAGGAAAGTTTTGTTTGCCAGAAAATAATTGGCATTCAACACATGCCCTTACTTTTTTATTTACTTAAAGAGAAAAGTGATGGTCGTAAAAACCACTTCTTAAGATCTTATGAAATCTTATGAGCAGTGGCTCTCATGAAAAATGACCACCACATACTACGTCATGGTGTGGTTTTATTAGATTATTAGCTTCTTCTTCCACAACACAATTTAAAAGGATATCTTTCCAATATAGCTTATCATCAACAATGCAATATTTAATGGCTCTTAATTTCAAAAATCTAGACTAAGATTTGTCTAAATAATTTGGGGTTTTGAGATATTTCAAAAAGTGGATAATATCTGCATACCAAGTTGATTTTAAAAACTTATCCGCAACATGTTGATATTTTTTCAATGTTTGATGTTCAAACAAGAATGACTTATCGTAAATGTGACAATCCCTAAAAGGAAAATTGACAAATTGACATTAGGGTCATTTATTCCAAGAGTTTTAAAGTTTTATTCATCCATCAACTTATCTAAGCCTTGACCTTTAATAAGTTTGGTTGGTTTAATTTCTAGTTAGAACTCTTGGATCTTTGCTATCCATTTTCCCATGCTTCCATCATAATATTTCTAACCAATAATGTCTTTTACAACCATATGTGGGACATAAGCAATTATTTTATAATGTAGCACATAATCTCTAAATGTTTTTGAGGCTTTGACCAAAGAAAACACCTACTTTTCCATAATTTTATATTTCAATTCAATATCATATAAATCTCTACTGAAAAAGGCTATGGGTTGTTTGAAACCTTCATGATTTTTTGGAACAATACTGCTATAATAGTGTGCTAGGAGAAAAATGAAAAAATCATAAATTCCTTTAAGTAATCGGGAGTTATGAGAATAGGTGCTTCTCCTAAAGCTATCTTAATTTGTTGAAAATATGTTTTAGTTACCTCATTCCATTTAATTCCTTTCCCCTTTTAAGCATACAAGTTATGTTTTTTACTATTTCAGCAAAATTTGGTATAAACCTTCTAAAAAAAAAAAAAATCTTAAAAAACGTTGAACCTCCTTCTTATGTCTGGGATAAGTTAGATATTAAATGGCTTAGACTCTCTATGGATAAATTCTTACTCATTTTGACACAATATGGCCTAGTAACTTTCCCTCTGACATTGCAAATAATGATTCTTTAGGATTTAATGATAAGCCATATTGTTTACATTTTTTAGAGACTTGTTGCAAAAGTTTCATAAGATGTTCTTCAGTTTTTGAAAAGGAAATCATATCATATAATTAAATAGCAACGAATTTATCTTTTTTCGTCACCAAATGCTATATCCATTTCCCTTTGAAAGGTTTCTCTTGCATTTATTAGTCCAAAAGGCATTTTATAATACATAAAGGTTCGACATGGAGTAGTGAAAGTAGTCTTAAATCTATCTTCTTTACTCATTGCCACCTTGTTGTATAATTGCCATGGAGTAGAATATGATCCATTTTAGGAAGAGGATAATTGTCTTTTAAAGAAGCCCATTGAGGTTTCTAAAATCTACACATAAGCGAATCTCCCCATTCTTTTTCCTAATAGGAACCAAATTAGCCACCCACTTTGAATATCATAAAGGGATGATATTTTTTGCATCTAACAATTTTTTTTCATTTCCTTTTCTATTCAATGTTGGATTAACAATGTAACAATGTTCCTTTTCAATGTTGGATTATTTCCTTTTCTATTCTATTCAAGGTAACAATGTTGGATTAACCTGCCTTAATTTTTTACTGAAAGGTTCTATTCCTTCTTTAAGGGGAATTTTGTGTTCAATAATTTTTTTATCATAAGTTTTTAAATCTTTGTAACTCCAAGCAAAAACATCACTTGACTCCTTAAACATTTCAATATATTTAATTTTATATTATGAGGGTAAATATTTAGAAATGTTGATTAATTTATGTTCATCGACAATGTTAATATTTATTTCTTCAATATCATATTCTTTTGGTTGGAGGACTATTTTAACTGCTACATCATTATGATCAATAGTTTTTTTCAAAGGAATAAGTCATCTAGGAATGTTTGACAACTTTGTTTTAATATTTATATTTTCATATTTGTGTTCTTCATTTACAGTATTAGCAACTTGATTATCATTTTCAGAATCAATATACGAGGCTGAGAATTAATTTATTGTTTCTAAAAAAAAAAATTCGAAATTATCTTGAAATACTTGCTAGTGTTTAATATTTTCTAGAATTGAAGGTCTGTAAACAACTTCAGTTTCAAATTTCAAAGAAAATATATTTGGAAACTTGAAAAGGCTTGTTGAGACAGCTAATGAATTTGTCAAATGATTTAAATTTCTTGGAATATTTATAAAGTTGATTGCCAAGAAAAAAATATCAATTAAATATGAAATTTGATTTCTATATGCCCTCATTCTAGGGTACTTGGTTGGGCATCTATTTCTGACTTGATCCATAATTAATATTGAATCACCAAAAATATTTACTATTTGTATTTTCATTTGTTTATTTTTTTCAAGACCTAAAACTAAAGCCTCTTACTCAGAAACATTATTTTTTGTTTCAAATTCTAGTTTAAAATATAAAGTATGTTTTTCCCCGACTAGAGAAACAAAAACAATCCCTTCTCTAGATCCCTTTTTTGATGAATCCTTGTCAAAAAAACATCTTCCAAATAACATTTTCAGATTTTCCTATTTTAGATTCATTAATATATAACTCTATATCTTATAAAATATCACATTGAGTATTTAGAGAAAGTAGAAAACTCCCCATTTCCTCAATTTCAGCATATACAGGAAAAAAAATTGAATTTTTTGGATCACTTAAGGTGTATGCAAATTTGACTTCTCTTTAAAGTCTCCTAGGTTTACCTCTGAAAATAGGGATGGTCTCATAATACATTTATAATTGAAAATTTCCTCCCATATTTTCCCCCTAGGATCTAGATAAGAGGATATGTATGTTGCAGGGACATCAACCACAACCACATCCATCATAACACTTTTTGATGGGATTTGAGCAATATGAACCACTGGGTGTTTGGTCATGCCTAAACATTTTACTCTTTTAGAATCAAATGAATAAAGATCCATGTATGGTCCGGTAATGTCTAATCCTAGCTTGGCCATGATAACTTTAGGCATAATATTATGGGAGGCACCTGAGTCTAACATGAAATTGTGCAACAAATGGTCATGGATGGTCAAACTAATGAAAAGGGTGGAGTAACATTATTCCTTTCTTCGATGTGTGGTCCAACAATTACATGTGGGAAATAATCTTGTAAATTTATGGTATCTAATTGGACTACAAGAGAAGTAATATTTACAAATTTTTCAACATTGGCTTTATAAGTAGGAATTTTTATTAATTTTGTTAAAGGAATTCGGACTTTGATCTTGTTTAATTCATTAGTTAAGCTAAATGAAATAGTATTAAGATTAAGTATTTCCTAAGCTTTTTCATTTGTAATTCCTTTTAAAGAAGTTTCTTCTTCATCTGTTCTTTTTTGCTTGTTTTTTCCATTATCCTTTTTATATTTAGTAACTTTGGGAGGAGTTGTTTGTTTATTAGGACGAGGTATGAGATCATATTTGCTTTGTATTTCTGCTTGCAAAGAATCAGCAAAGAATCCATATTGAGTAGACCAAAAATCATCATCATCAGTCTGTGGGGTTTCATTGAATTGATTATGAACCCCTAACAAACTTTGATAATCATTTTGGGTTAAATGAGTAGGGATTCTCTCATATTCTAACCAATTAAGTTCACTTGATGGGTCATTTTCTTCGAGGACCTCTTGATCAAGTTCTTCAACATCTACTTGATCATCAATGACATTATTTTTCTTGGGAGGCTGTACATATGGTTCCTTAGTTCTTTTCATTAGCTAAGGATTAAATGGCCTCTTAAATTGATTTGGGTTTTGGGTTTCTATTAGGGAAATTAGGATTTCTCTGTGGGGGGTTTGATTGTACTGGAGTTGGGTTTTTTTTACCTAATTCCAATCTAGTAATTTTATTTGATAGAACCATAATGAGTTTTTTCATTTCATCCATCTTGCATCTTGGGAATTGGATGATGAAGATTGAGCAGGAATCTCATCCTTTTGCTTCTTTTTATCATTATTTTCAAGTTTAATCTTAACTTTTCCATAAGTAGGCATATTTACCTCAATGTCAATTGCATCATTATGCATCTTATCTAAATTTAAGGACCTCATTTCCCTTAACATTATGGAAAAATTGGCATTATGAGAAGTTGCATAAGTATCTTTTGTTGTTGTTGGAGAGGGTTTGATGATAGTAGGAATTCTATTATATAATTTAGTAAATCTTTTCTTAAATTCTACCACAACTTCATCATTTTTTTTAATGCAGAGAATTCAATTAGATAATATTGGTGGTCCATTTTCTCACCCCATTGGTTCATAAAAGTGGTTTGTAATATTTCCCATGAAGGAATGGAATATTGAGGTAGGTTTCTAAAACACTTTCTGGCATCTCCCTCTAAACTCTAGACAAAAATACGCATATAACCGTCTTCTTCTTCAATGGATAAATTATCAGTGTAATATTGAAAGGTTGTAAGATGGTCTTCTGTAGCTACTTCATTTTCACCATTGAATTTAGGGAGGATTTTTAAGTAATTATCAGGCATATCATTTAAGTTTGGTGGGAGGAAAATAGGTCCATACCGAGAAGCTACCCAAGGATTTACTTGAGTAGGTGGAGGTGGTGGAGGTAAAGGTCCTCCTCCCCCTCCACCTCCTACTCCTCCTCCAACTACCCTGGACATAATATGTTGCTTAATTAATTCTTTAGTTTCAGGAGAAATTGTTTTTTGACCAGGAAATTTTGAGCAAAAGATAGGAGATGTTTTTCTACTACTAGGTTTAACAAGTTTATTTTTGTTCGAGGGTTTTAAAATGATATATATGCTCATAAAATCGATTTTCATAAATTGAAATATTTTCAACCGTAGAGGTACTTGATGTTGATGAATTGCCACATCATCACCTATTGGATTCTGAAAGTATCTTCTCGGGGTTTGGATGCACTGGAACTTATTGAGGATTAGGGTTTTCTCTTGTATGTCTTATGCTTCCTTCCAAAGTGATAAGTGGGGTCTCCTAGTGAAATATCATTGTAAAATTTGTCTCATTCAAGTGAAAAAAATCATGTTGTTTATATCTTGTTCACCACAAGAAATAAAACTATTATATATCTCATATCTCGAAGATAAAAATAATGATTGAAAATGAAGAAGAACAAAAACTATAAATCATGAATTTTCCAAAATTAAGATTGCTAAGAACTTGACTTTCAAAAGAATATTTACCCTTCACTAGAGTCTCCTTTCCCTATATTCTCTAATTGGTCAATCCTATATGGCTAAAACATCTTGTTGGGCTAACACCTACCAAGATTGTGCAAGTTCTTCTCGATTTCTAGTTATTTGTATTACCAGAATGTACAATTGATTCCAAATGCTTCTCTAATCATCCAGAACAAAGAGTAAGTGTGGTTTCACAAGATTTGTACAAATCATTTAGTCAAGATGGACAATATTAATATTTATAATCTGAGTTCAAAATAAAATTTCAAAATTTTGAATCCCCAGCACTGGAACCAAAATGGATGTTGTTCCTCAAGTTTTTTTATTGATCAGAACAGTGCTAGGGCACCCTACGAAGGAAAAATAACCTTCTCACTTTAGGTTATCTAAAAGAATCCAGTAACCAAAGGGGGTAAGCCTCTAAAATAAGATTTTGATCTTTCTTTTTAATTAGAATCCTTCAATTGGGATTAAAGAATGAGACTAATTTTCGGTACAAAACCTTAAAATCAATCAAACTTAAAATGATTTATGAAAGCAAAGTTCCAGCAGTATCTTAACAAAATAATGCACTATCAGAGAAGGCACCATATTCTTCTTTATCCATCATTAAAGATAAGTATAGAATAAAACAACGAAATAGTAATAAAAATATTATTTTAAATGATGCATGCTCAAGGCAAATTGGCATTAAAAGTGACAAATATTAGAAATGAGAGGAAACTGAGAAAAATACAAATAACTTCTATAATGTATTTAAATATATCAAAAACCTCTATATTCTCCAATAATAGATATTGTAGATATAAGTTTAATGATTTAACACATCAATATGGATCGAAAAGAAACTGCAATTACATAATCATCAAGTGAGACCATAAATAAATTGTTGTTGTATTCAAACTCTGAATTGTTACAGAAACAGGTTTTCTTAGAAGCAAGTTCCAAAACAACTTTTTGACTTCAAAACTTGAAATTTACAAAAAGAAAATAAGAAGAGAATGTAACAAAGAGTTGGTCAAGTAAGGTATGAATCCTCCATGAAGAAACATAAATTCATAAAACTAACACTGAGATTTTGAATGATCGAAAAGACTGTATGAAGCTAGTTCATGTGCTATCCCCTAGAATAATTCCTTCTGCTTCCTTCTTCCTTTGTTATATACTCTTCTTCGATCTTTTTCTTTTAGTTATTGGTTAACGATCTCTATAATTAGATACAACTATCTTGGGATGTCTTTTTTATGTGTTATTTTTCTTTCATTGCTTGTTCCCTCTGTTGATGTAGAAGTTGGAATTGAAGTTGATATGGGTGTTTACATTGATGCAATCATAGAAATTGGTGCTAACATATGAGATAATGTGCAAGTGGAACTCAATGTTGGAGATTTATTTTTAGACTTGTTATTCTTTGCCAATCATCTCCTTTTGGAATTTTATAAATTAGCATTTTGTGCCCTCTGATATCTAATTATGTATACAATTCATATCATGCACAGGGTAAATTCCTTTGAATGTCTTTAAGAGTGATGAGCAATGTGAAATCATTAGATAATTTCTCGAAGATAAGTATTCCTCTGATAGGACATGTTGCATCATTAAATTTCTCATTATTTCTTCTTTGTTTGTCAATATTTATTCATATATATCAGAACGATAAAACTACCCTTGATCATTCCATGGAAGTAGTAATACAATCTCAAAGGATTCATTTAATTTGGCTCTGAATTGTTGACCAAGCTACAAAATCGTTTGGCATTTTCTCTGAGTTGACTTGATAAAGTTGTGTTTGAACTTCACTGTACTAACATCCATTATAAAATTTGTTATATCCATGAATTCTAAAACCTAAATATATGCACTATTTATATGATTACAAAGTTTATGACATCATTAGCAATGTGCACCTTGTCTTCTAACTTTTCCCAAGATTTCTTCACCTTTAGAATTGTATTTATTTCCAAGATAACAAATTCCTAAAGCACATCAAAATGAGTTATTAGTTTCTACATAATTGATTTTATTTGATACCATACACAATGTTTGGCTCCTATAAAATAATTTATTTCATAAATATTCTGATGAAAGTTCTATTTCAATTCTTCAATTTCAACAATTTTCTTATTAAACTCAAACAATTTAGTATCCTCCTTAGCTATATCAGCACAAATTTTTTCTACTAATGTATTTATTTTATCTATTTTCTCCTGTAAATCAACCATCTCTGAAATTTTACCTTGATATTCACTTCTATTATCTAAAGTCTTTCACGAACTGTTGATAATTCCTTCCTTAGTCGAATTATTTATCCTTGATCTGAGGTTGCTAGAATCTCCTCAACATCAAGGATGGTTACTTTCTTGGCTATCTTAACTAAAAAGGAAGTTTTTTTTCCTCATTGAATCTAACAATGTTTACTTGTAGTTTTGCATTGTTTTCTATGAGATTCTTAATTTGCTCTTTCATTTTGTCTTTTTCTTTTTCCAACTCCACTATTTATTTGGTATGACTATGCATTGTGGATGGTTCATATTTCCTCTAAGGCTCTAAATTTATTTATCCTTTTCCTTAATCATTGAAGTTATGTTGGACTTATTTTTTGTTGTGGTTTCTATAGATATCAGTTTCTATTCTAAATCATTTACTGAAACTAAACGTGCCTTGTTGGTTTCTCTTTCAATCTGTAATTGATTTTCAATCTTACCAATTTGCATATTTAACTTTTTAACATTAAAAGATGCCTGAATTAGATCTCTTACCACCACATTTATTGTTTTTTTATTCCATTCGATATTTTCTTGAGGTGGCAAGTTGTCAAGGTCAAAGGTAAAAATTTTGGTATCATATTCAGTTGGCATGAGATATTTTTCTGTCATGTCAGCTTTGGGTTGTAGAACAGCCATCTTGAGTGTACCTTTATCATAATAAATTAAGGATAACAATGTTGAAGAAGTAGGGCCTTCATTTACAATCTAAGAATACAAATTTTCTTTAGTATGTTTAGCAAATATTTTGATCATCTTCATTTCTACGAAGACATCAGCCTCCTTCTCAATGATCACAATTTCCTTCGAAGATTCATTAAATGAAACTTTTTATGTACCCTGAGAATCGTGAGAGGTTGGAATGTGAGTAATTGCAATCACATATTTTTCAATCTGTTTTGATTTTCTTATTACTTTTCCATCCTTGGAATCCATTTTTTTTTTATTTTTAGTTGAAGGATGTTCTAGAGTGTCTTGTTCCATGGGATCATATGATCTATTCCTTTTGGGGAGTAGCCATTGTAATATCTTCCTCCATGTTGTTTCATTTCTTTGTTAATTCTAATTATTGTTCCTGCATGATTTATTGTACCTCTATCCAAGAATCTTTGTTGGATAGAATTTCCTTCTCTCCATCAATCTGGTGAGTATACGATACTAGTCCAACTAAAATTCTCATGTCATAGATTACTTTAAAAGGATCATATTGCAAAAGTACATATTCTTCAAATTGAAAATATTTTATTATATTTTCCAAAATGGTAAAAGAATTTCTATAATCAGCATTTAGTATTTTCCTAATGTTTTCTAAGGAAAAAATTATTGGATTCAAATAGACGGGGATCTTATAAGGCTTTAATTCTGAGACATAAATCCTTAACATTGTACAATCTTTTGATGACTCATATGTAGATAATGTTTACCTTCAAGAGGAATTCTAGGTGGAGCTTCATTGAAGAACAAAGTGTAGACTACTAACATAAAGTCATCAACAAAAAAATTTAAACCATTTTTAAGACCTTGACAGTTTAGAACCTGAGTCGATTCAAATACTGGAAGTGGCCTTCCTTCTTGGTCTTACTTTTTTAACATCAAGCGTGGGAATAAAGTTGATTGATAATAGAGAAGATAAATTAAGAATGATTGATGCCTGAAACTTTTCATTTTCTCAAATTGGACCAACTATTCATGAATTATATCAGATAAAAAACCAGCATAGTTAAACGTGGTTGAGTGTGCTAATTTATAGGAAAACCCTAAAATTGTTTCATCTACAAAACTATCATTTTCATAACCCAATACTATGCATGCCATTGAGATTATGTCATTCACCAATCCTTTGGATAAAGAAGTATCTAATGGAAATTTTAGGTTTCGCACATTTTCACTTTCTAGTAATAGTTTTGTAAGGAAAGTTTTATGATGTTCCATTGGAAACAAATTATATAGACTTTCCATTTCTTCTTCAAAAATATTTTCATGTCGTTCCGGTAATGATAGCATTTCATAAAAATCTATTTGGGTGATAAGAAAGAGTTCATGTTGTCCATTCTTATCCTTTACAATCCTATATTGAAAATAATAACACTCAGCACACATTTTATCAAATTATGGGAAATGAAAACTTGATGGAACAATAACATGTGCAAGACAAAATTCCCTGATTTGAAGTTCAATGGTATTTCCCTGAAATTGTGTAACACACCCA
>ML805194.1:96961-129821 GCA_009831015.1 Picea engelmannii | reverse complement strand
CCCCCTCTTACTACTACAAGTCACCACCACCTCCATCCCCATCTCCTCCACCATACTACTACAAAGTCTCCGCCCCCTCCTTCTCCCTCTCCTCCACCACCCTATTACTACAAATCACCACCACCCCCTTCGCCATCACCCCTTTCCCCGTACTACTACAAGTCACCTCCTCCACCATCATCGTCCCCTCCACCACCATACTACTACAAAGTCTCCGCCCCCTCCTTCTCCCTCTCCTCCACCACCCTATTACTACAAATCACCACCACCCCCTTCGCCATCACCCCCTCCCCCGTACTACTACAAGTCACCTCCTCCACCATCATCGTCCCCTCCACCACCATACTACTATAAGTCACCTCCTTTATCATCATCACGCTCGTGAATTGAAATGCACGGACAACTGAAATGCACATAGAGATGAGGAAATCCAAAAGTTTATTTTAAATGTGGTAATTTCAAAGGTTAATAATAATTTTTTAATATCATTAGGTAAATGTTAAAAAGTAAAGAGGTTAACTGATGCATTCAAAAATACAAGGAGGTTATGAAGAGTAAATCGCATTCATTGATTTGGAAAGACAACTAAAAATATTCCATCATTTTCAATTGTAATTGTTAGTCATTTAAAATTTTAAATTAAAAGGTAATTAATTATGCTCATCTCCAATAAATATACGCCTTTCAACTTAACCAATCACCTCCTCCACCATCACCATCCCCTCCACCACCATAGTATTACAAATCCCCTCCTCCACCATCACCATACTACTACCAGTCACCTCCCCCTCACTCTCCATCACCTCCTCCATATTATTACAAATCACCTCCTCCACCATCACCGTCCCCTCCACCACCATACTACTACCAGTCACCTCCCCCTCGCGTTCCATAACCTCCTCCTCCATATTATTACAAGTCACCCCCTCCTCCCTCTTCATCTTCCCCACCACCATACTTTTATAAATCTCCACCTCCGCCATCACCGTCGCCTCCTCCACCACCATATTACTACAAATCACCACCACCCCCTTCACCGTTACCCCCTACTCCGTACTACTACAAGTCTCCTCCACCGCTGTATTCTTACAAGTCTCCGCCACCGCCATCCCCATCTCCTCCACCCCCGTATTACTACAAGTCACCACCCCCGCCATCTTTCAATCCTCCACCCCCGTACTACTACAAGTCTCTTCCACCGCTGTCCCCATCTCCTCCTCCCCCGTACTACTACAAGTCTGCTCCACCACCATCCCCATCTCCTCCCCCTCCATATTACTACAAGTCTCCTTCACCACCATCTCCTTCGCCTCCCCCACCATACCAGTACACTTCTACCCCACCGCCCGCACCCTCTCATCCTCACCACCACCACCATCACCACTATTACTATAAATCACCTACACCATCCTACAAGGATAAATCTCCTGTCTATAAGTACAAATCTCCTGCTCCTGCAAAATACTACTATAAATCCCCTCCACCCCCTCCTCCGGTTTATAAGTATGCATCTCCCCCACCTTCTATTTACTGTTAATCATCGCCAATCTACTCATAAACGCTCATGGTCATGAATTTGAGGTAACGATTATTTTCTTGCGTTTGCATTTGTTTTACTTGGTGCAATTCCTGTTGTTCAAGCGCAGTAAATGAGCTTACTCATTTAATTTTTAGCACTGCAAGCGTGTGAAAAATTGATGAAATAAAATATTGTGCTATTTGCTAATGAAGTTACAAAACATGCATCATCCTAGATTCGAAGGGCCCTGCATTTCAACTTTAATTGGCATGGCCATTTGGCATTTAGTTGAGTTTGGAGCCAAATGGTCACTGTATGTCATTCTTGTTATAAGTTTTTCAATAAAAGATGTAGTAACATTCTTTCTACCAGTTGCAATATCTTCTGACTTTTAGATGTTTCTTATGCATATCTGCCTAGAATTTATAGTAGAGTTGGTTTCGCTAAAGGTTTAACAACTGCCTTACCTTGTATGCAAGATATCATATTCAAGTGTACTAAATTTCAATTTTCCTGTCAGCATTACTTTCGGAAAATAAATGGCATACCAAGATAATCTTGATTCAATTCAGAGAACGTACAATATTGACCGCATAATATGGATCTCATACTATAATTTTGAAAGCAGCTCTCAATAACAACATTACATTGATGCTGACGGTAGCATTTGCAAGGTCGACATGTAACACAGATAGGAGATCACAACGATGTATACCAACTATACATGTGTATTTATAAACTTTAAAAATCACCCATGAAGAGAAAATGTTTATGGATTTACTATTGAATATCGCAAGAAAATGGGATGACACATGTTAGCGTCGACATGGGAAACCTTAACAAAACAGTGTATAACATTGACCCTTAGTTTCATGCTAACTCTATCATAAAGTTACTTAACATTATGTAGTTTCATGCTAATTGTATCATCAAATGCTTGTCTAAAATGTGTATGCACCATTCCTTTCTAGGTTAGGATGCTTCTCATATATTCCCATGCTTTTAAGAAATTCATTATGGGTGTTTGTCAAATTATTCGATGTGACCTTTGACAACAATTCTTACTTATGAGGAAATTGATTTATAAAAGGACAATGCTTATGTGGTAGAAGGCTTATTATAGGCCACATGTAAGGATTTTACTTGAGGTGCCATTGGCAATGGCATGATGAATGGTGTGTCGGGAAAACTTGAGTAAGGTTGCATAGTGAGTCCACATAATTTTGCAGTCTTTGTGATTAATTCACAATGATTCATGAGATGGTTAGGATAGTGTACTAGTGTGTAGTCTAGGAGGACCAAGTATGTCTTTCCTAGTAGAGACAGGTGATCAACAAGGTGCGTCCTAGCAAGCTTCAATGGAGGATGATGTAGTTTGACAATGTGATGTATTGTGTTTGTTAGCCATGGAAAGACAAAAATGATAAGAAGTTTATTCAAGGTTTGTGAATGTTTGGTGAACTAGAGATATGTTCTTCATGTACTATCATGTGTTGGCCTAAGATGACTAACTACATGGCCTCATGTTGGGTAGTCAGTTCTTTAAGTATGCTTGGCCTGAAGGAGGTGATAGTAGGTTTCCTATGGTTGGGTAACAATGATGGAACATAACCTATGATGAAATGAACACTTTGAGATTCCAAAAAACTGAAGGTTTCTAGCTTGGGTCCAGTCAAGACATGTCGATTAGACACATTTTAGGTGATACAATTGATTGATTTTCATACCCAACTAAAAAGGTCACACAAGTGTCATGCGACAACTAGGATTCTTGAGTTGTATGGGATGCTCAAGTGAAATGAAAAGTCCAGCCCTGAGAAAAATGGTATTAGAGGATACTGTCCACCACTTTAAGAAGGAAAGATTGTATCAAATAAACATCAAGAACTATTTACCATGTCTTGATAGGCTCAAGAGGTAAAATAGAAGGTCTTGGGACAAGTTTTGCATGTGACTAAAGAGTGACTTGAATACAATTGGATTAGACTCAGTTGGTGCAACAAGTAGCCAAGATAGGTCATCCACATAAAAGGTGAACCAATTCTTGAAGGCTTAGGAAATTCTTTGGCCATGTCAATGTGTAACATGGATGGTATAGACGAAGTGTCTTTGAAGTTGACGATAGAAGCCATGACTACAAGGTTTGGATAGTCATTTGAAGATTACATCAAGGTGTCCCAATAGTCCAAAGCATGAGCCAAAGCCTTGGCTAAGAGATTGCAAGCTATGACAAAGTTGCAGACTAAGTTGGCATCATTCAAGAGAAAGGATGCCTAATGTGATGGAAACATTGCAGCAAGGAAGAAATTAGATTTGACTAAGTCCAAAGGTAAGGTTGTGTTGGCAGACACACATGATTTTCGATACTTACCACGATCAAAAGAGACTATACCTTTCTGTAGCTACCATCACCTTCTATTTGTAAATATTTCAAGGTAATGATTGGGTTAAGTTTACCTTATTGATTTTTTCATTTGCATTTTCGTTTGTTTTATTTTTAATTCATGACTGCAAGCATGAATTTAAGCATACAAACTTGGATTGTTTTCGTAATCTTTTACCTTAGAAATATCATTTTAAAAGCCACCCATATATGATTAAAATTCAAATCTTATGAAATGGTTGGTTAATTCACTATTGAAATATTTGTGTATTAGGGTTATTAAGAATTCATTGGTTTTATAATTCGTTGGCAAAATGTTTGAATGCACAAGAACTCTGCTTAACTGTTGATATTATTCTCATGAGTTCAGTTGTCATATCAACATTCATGAAAATGAGTACATACATGTTGTACTTGCATTTATGCCTTACCTTGTTGGCCTGAAACATTAATGAGACTATTCATTAATGTGCATAGGGTTTTGTACTCTGTGAGTTTTGGCACTTATCGTGAGAAATGGCTTGGAGTCTTACGAACCTTCTAGTTTTCATTTTCCCTAATTCTCCTGTCCAAGTTATGATAGCCCCAGACTCTGTGATTTTTGTGCTATTACATCCCATTTAGACCTGTCTCTACTGCTCATCCGTTGGGAACCTAAACCTAGCCCTCGTGATTTCTATTGTATCCTTATCACAGTGGGCATGGCACCCATCGTACATATCAAGCCGAATGGATACCAAGATTTTCTATCCCATGACGCTATTGACGACCTAAAGGCTCATGGGTGGGATGTATTCCTCAAGAAGTTTGACGGCTATAATCTCCAGGTTGCAAAAGCATTTTCATAGACTTTTGACGGCATCAAATTCAAGATTGGGGATATACAGTTGGAATTAACAGAGGATTTTGTGAGCAAGGCGACAGGACTCCCATCTAAAGGTGAGAGGTGGTTCAAGAATGCTAAGATAGAAGACATGGCATGGAGTTTATTCATGGCTTCCCGTAAAACCACTTGTTGTATAAAAGGTATTCCTATCGCTCTGTTAAAACCTAGATGACTTAGTCTCCTTTTAATTCTGAAGGAGTTTTTTATGTGTGAAGGCCGATATGGGCTAGTTTTTCTGTACCACATAAGTTTTCTTATGAATTTCATAGGGTTTGAGTTGGATATGCCTTTTTACCTATTGATGATTCTTTACAAAATGTCCAAGCATTATAAGTGACAGGGTATCAATTTGAGTTTGTTTCACCATAGGCTCATTAAACTCTTGTTGGTTTATCACCTATATAATATAGGTGACAATTGGGAAACCTTTCTGATAAGAAATGGCTTCACCTAGGCCGATGCTACATCCAACCCTCTTTTAATTGCAAACCCCAACTCAGACATACCAGTACCTGAAAGTCAGTTCGCTAATTCAATTGATGGCCCATAATTTATTGGACTAGTTTTTGTTGTTAATGAAACCCTTGTGGATAAAGATTTATCATGTAGGTTTTCACCTGGAAGATATCTTGAACAAGTGATTGTCAAATTAAAATAAAAGGATCCTTCTGTGACTATGAATGATTCTAGTTTAAACATTGATGATAATCCTGTTATCAAGAATGTCTGTAAAGGAAAGAAACCATAGAGCATGGATTTAAGTTTCAAGAATAAGAATGTTGGATGTTTGATTTCTAGAAAACTAAGAAATCAAAAGGTTAATCATCTGAGATCGATCGATCCGATTGAGATCGATGATCAGTGCTCATATCATGAGATAGAGTATTTCTTGGCTCGTGAAGACCCAAAAAATCAGTGTTCCAGGAAAGAGGTTATTACCCATGTTAAATAGTATGATTTCATGACCAATTTTCCCCTATGTCTTAAGGGTACAGAAGGATTTTCCGGTATCAGGCATTATCTGGAACAAGCCACAGGTAAAAATGAAGAACCCCATGTCGATTGTGCTCCATGTTGATCTTCCATTTCCCAGGTACAATGTGATAGCTTCCTCGACTGGATAGAGCACTACTATACAGATGTTCCTCTGTTACAGGCATGAATTAAAAGCTTGGCTACTCCTAACGCTTAGTTGAAACAAGAGAAACTTGACCTGAAGACACACACAGAGAGGGAGAATAAATGATTCAAGAGGGATGGAAATATAATCATTAAGAACACAACCAGTTTCAAAGAAATTATAAATTATGTATTGTTAGATCCCTCTTTGGATAATTTTTAATGGTAAAATGATTTTTTTTTATTACATTCAATTATGTTATTAAAGTCAAAATAGGTAGATTTAAATTTTGATTTCATTTAATAAAAATAAGACTAGCTACAGACTCTATAATTCTGTAGCCAATCTCTTTTGAATAATAATTAGTAATTAGTGATTGTTTTTCTAATACATCAAAATGATTCTTTTATTCATGGGAAATGCAAGAATATGTTGTTGATTGCATGGAACAAACACTTTTAATTAAACGCTCAAATGTTCATTAGTTTCTCCTTTTTTATGTTTTATAAAACTTTGGCTTGTTTTTTAACAAACCAACTCATGTATGAGTGGTTTCCAGTCCACTATTTTTGTAATATTATTTGATTTAGGGGGATTCAACTCTATCTTGTATGATATGAGCATTTGGATCCTGAACTAGTTTAATATTGTTCACTCTTGCCAGTAAATACATCTTTGATTTGGATGCATTATGGAAATGTAACTTTCAACACTATATGGACAAGCTTTTCACTCTTTGGCTTTAGACCAGCATGGAGCTTTCCCATTACGTTTTTCCTTTTATATTATGGAATGTTAATATGTTATACAACTTTAGTGTTATCAATGTATGATATTTCATTTTATTCAGCACTTTAATTATGTATGTAATTTGTTGTTCATGTATTACGTCTGTGATCATTATTTCATTTAAATATCATTGATTTATGCTTGATGTTAAGTGATGTATTACATGAATACTTTATATCAAATTTATCTTACTATAAGTGTTCGTCATTACAAGATCACATGAGCTATATGTTTATTACTATGTTATTATATCTTTGCTCCAAAAAATATCTTTGAGTTTACTCTGGGAATGTTAGCACAATCCTGTTACAGGTTTATCTCATAGGAAAGATAGCAAGGAGTTTGAATTGAGCAGAGACATAATCTCAGTAGTTGATTAATCTCAGGTTAGTCTTACTCGTATTCTATTTCTGTTATTAGCTTATTTTTAAATGAAATAGGAACAATTTAAATTGGCTCTGACTATTGTTCTGTTCTTGTTTCAAATTATATATTATTAGTATGTGTGAGTTCTTATATTTTAAATTATTAAACAAAAAATATAAAATGTATGTGCTTTCTTTATCTACTACATAAACAATTTCAAAAAGCATTCATTTTGCAAGACATCCACCAAAAAATTGCAAACTGTAAATACCCTGTTCATAATCGCATGTTCGTGTTTCTGTTTTAACACTTGTAAATAATTAAATTCATATACATAGTATCACAATTTCTTTTAGATTAGTTTTCTTTCTTTTTATCATTTTAGGATTTCAGTCGGCCAACAGAGACATTAAACCCGTCAGGTCATTTCACTCCAAATGGATTGGGTTATTTAGACAACCCTAGTCTTGATTTGACCTTCCATTTGACAGTGTGTCACTTATGCCTGTCAAAAAATGGTGCTAGAAGGAGGGCCTGAATTAAATTGATGGCATGTGGAGGTTGAAAGACTCCTCCCACACTCACCTTCTCTCCTATCGTAACACGTAGTCACTCAGACAATAATGTTACAATTGAAACAACAACTACCTCAAACGATAACCCTGAGATTCTCGTTGAACAAGTGACACCAGTTCATTAAGGGGCCGACGTCCAAGAAATTGTTCGTCAGTCACTCATAAGAATGCATAGTGCCTTAGCCCATATCAAACAACTTGGTAGGCCACTTAATCAACCCCTTGATTTCTCGGATATCCGAGAACAACTTCAAGGCATTGGTCTGCTCCAAAACCCTTTAGGTAGAAATACCACCAATCCTACTGTAACATTCATTCCTGGAGCAGGAGGACCTAATATTCCACCATCTCCACCTGATTCTTCTCCATCCTCTTCAAGTGGAGACTCTTCAGACGAAGGCATCTCTTCATCAGAACCATATCAACCTTCAACACCATCAACTCCCATGGCGAACCAAAATAATCCTACTATACCTTGGCTCAATAAAGATGTTTTAGATGTACCTAGGCCCCAACACCCATTACCGAAACATCCGGAGAAACGGTTTCCCAAATTTGACCCAGATTCAAAGAAATCCATTGATGATCACATCAAAAAATTTATGTTGGCCATTAGACTTCGAAGTGTTGAACACGAGGATGTAGTATGCAATTTATTTCCTTATACGTTTGAGGGAAATGCCTCCACATGGTATTTTGCTCAGCAGCCCCAAAACATTGTCTCTTGGGATAAGTTTGAAACTTGTTTCTTGGAAAAATTTAGAGACGATAAATCTTTGGAAGTCCTGGTTATGGAACTCTCGAGCTTAAAAATGAATCCTAAGGAAAAAGTGAAAGACTTTAACCAAAGATTTTTAACGTTAAAGAACAAAATCCCTACAGATTTGATGCCTTCAGAAATTCTAATTGTTGCATATTATGCTAAAGCATTGCACAATAACATAGCCATATGAGTCAAAAGGTCTAAAATGAACATGTTGTTAGAAGCCTTTGAGGAGGCGAGCCAAATTGAAACGGATATATTAAGCTTAAAAGACAATCTTAGTAGTGAAGCTGAAACAACCTCATCTTCTAAGAAGAAAATAGAAATTATCACTACGCCACCTCAACTTAAGAATCAACAAGAAATTTTAGACTTAAAAAGCTTGCATAAAACTTTCCAAAAATTGTCCAATCAGGTTGTTGACTTGAAGAGATCATCTGAGGAGGCATCCATAAGGAAAGGAAGTTTTAAACCTCCTTTCAGAAAACCTTTTCCTCCTAACCGGCCAAACCCGACCACAAAAGGTCTAAATTTCAAAAGTTTACAGTATGCTTTGCAAACCATCTTAGAAGCACATGATAATTCAACTTCGATTCCTCCAGAAAATATTGACGATCCAGTTGAAGAGGAGGTACTAGAAGAAGAGGATTCATCTCCTCATGTTTTTTGTCACTTGATGGATAGTATTTTCCAAGCAAACTTTGAAACTTTTCACCCCTACAACACAAGAAGAAAAACCCAAAACAAACCCCCTGCTGAAGCAAGTAAAAATGTGTTTCGAAAACAATCAAAACAAGCTGAAATTAAACAAATCTTAGCAAACCGTGTTTTAGAAAATGATTTAATTGAAGATATAAAAAAATTGAGGGCTAATATTTCGGTTTTTGAGCTGCTGAAATTTCCCCTTATTTTTGCAGAAAATGCTTCAAAGTATCGCTGAAAACAGTAAAAAGAGTGATCCTAGCAGCAAAAAATCAGTAGAAGTTGATTTAAAGATAGCCAAAAAGGTCCCAACTAAAATGACATCTGAACCTTCAGATAAAAGGGGCTTAGCAGCAAAAACTGTAGAAAATGTAGATAAAACTGTTTTAGGTACATCGACTAAAAATCAACAGAATTATGTTGTTAATACTTGAAAAAATGTCCCTCCTTTTTTGTTAACCTTTGAAATTTTTAATAGGAATGTACATAATTGCATGGTTTATTTTGTTACATCATGAAACATGATTCCTCTATCTGTTTGCCAAGAAATTAATGCAGAAGTTAAACCTTATGATCTCAAAATCATTCAGCTAGATCGAACAAACATTAAAGTAATGGGTGAACTTAAGAATGTGTTGATTATATTATTATCCAATCCAAAATTTCATCAGATAATTGATATTATCATTGTTGATATCCCTGAATTTTATGGCTTTTTCTTAAGCAGGGATTGGTTAGAGAAGTTGCACGGTTACTTTCCCACAAATTGGTCTCACTTGTGGCTACTTGAAAATGGACAGCCCAAAAAAATCAGGATAAACAAAGAACGTTATCTTAAGAATATTGTAACGGATCTGAATGAGACAAATGAACCTTTCATTATATCTTCTATTTCATTTGAAACACAGGGAATGAATACCTTCTTTGGTAATTTCATGACCAAAATCTCTCCCATCACTGATCCTACGAAGAAATTTGAAGTTGTAACCTATACTCAGGCATCCGCTTTGCCAAGTATGTCGAGTACTTCCGACGACGCTTAGATATGGTCCTTATACTTTGACGGATCCAAATCCAAAGAAGGAGCATGTGTTGTTTGTGTACTCATCGATCCTACAGGTAATAAGACTTTTATTGCTTGTCGGTTAGAGTTCAAATGTACCAATAACATGGTCAAATATGAAGCACTTCTACAAGGACTCGGGAAAGATTTGGATATGGATATGCAAAATTTGATAGCATTTGGTGATTTGGAAATGGTGTTTAAGAAGGTAAGAAACTCCATACATTCATTATCACCACATCTGAAAAGATACCAGACAGAGGTATGGATTTTAATGCACAAATTTTCAGTATTCAACATAAATTCCATTCCTAGGTTGAGTAATTCAGAAGCTGATTTATTGGCCAATGTTGCTTCTAAACTATTTCCTGCTGAAGGTCTTTCCCCTAATGCATTTTCAATTGAATTGTTGTTCAGACCGTTGATCCTGGATAACATTACAAATTGGAGAGTATTAAACAACAACCAACAAATTATCAACTTCCTGCATATGGAAGATACCTTCCAAGGTGCAGTCATTAATGACCGTACTCATGATGAGAACCTCTGGAATTTCACGGGAATATCTGATCCTCGATCTCCTAAATCGACATCCAAGATGGTAAAATCTATCCCCAGATCTATCATATGACTAGAGAAATTTTATGACTTGCATGATAAATTTAGAGGGAAAGTAAATTGCAAAACTAACAGTTCTTCTTTGATTTATGAGACAGTTAATTTAGGAACAAAGGATAATCCTCAAAATATTAATATGGGAAAGGGATGTTCCGAGCAAGAAAGATCTACTTTTATAAATTTATTTAAAGAATTTAAAGACATTTTTCCTTGGACATATGATGACTTGAAAACATTCGATCCTAAGATCATGCAACATGTTATCCCCATGAAACCCCAGAGTCATCATTTTCAACAAAAATTGAGGAAGATGAATCCTAAATTAGAACCCACTATTAAAAAATACCTAAACAAATTACTAACTGCAAAGATAATTTTCTTGGTTAGGAACATGCAATGGGTGTCAAAATTAGTCCCTGTAAGGAAGAAAAGTGGTGAGACTTGACTCTGTGTTGATTTTCGGAACCTAAATCGAGCATCTGATAAAGACAACTACCATGTTCCTCCAATGGAACAAATTCTACAACAGGTGTCTGTCTTCGAAAGGATATCTCTGCTAGATGGTTTTTCGAGATACAAGCAGGTCCTCATGTCTCCCTCATATCATCTTAAAACCACCTTTCGCACCCCATGGGGCACTTATGCCTACAGGAAAATGCCTTTTGGACTGATAAACGTCGGTGCCACTTTTCAAAGAGAAATGGATATTGCTTTCTGTATCCTTATTAACCAGTCATTCATGGTCTACCTTGATGATGTCACTATCTTCTCTAAATACAAGAAAGATCACTCGTCTCACCTCAGGGCTGTCCTGGAACGATGTCGCAAGTTCAAAATATCTCTCAACCCTAAGAAATCAGTCTTTGAAGTGGAGCAAGGTAAACTGCCTAGGTTTATAGTGTCAAAGGATGGAATGATTATTGACCCTGAAAGAACCCAAGCTATTGCTAAAATACCCCCTCCTTCCAAAAATGTCATGCAGTATTTTTTGGGAAAGATTAATTTCATCAGAAGGTTTGTCCCAAGTTTCTCGGAAATGGTAAGACGATTACAAAATTTAATTAAAAAATATGTTTTATAGAAATTGGGACCACAAGAAAGTTAGGCTTTCGACTCAATTATAAAATCAATAATAGAGGCCCCTTCCTTGATGAGCCCCAATTTTTCTCAGGATTTCACTCTTTATACCTTTGCTTTTGACCGATCTTATGTTGTTGTGTTAACATAGAAAAACACTCAAATCAATGAGATACCCATTGCCTTCATGAGATCATCTTTTAAAGGAGAAGATATTAACTACCCAACAGTAGATCAACAAGCATATGTTGTTTTTAAAGAAGTAAAACTCTTCTGATCATACTTGTTGAAATACATAACCAAGGTTATCGTTCCTTACCTAGCTATAAGAAACCTGTTTGTACCAAAAGAACTGGGTGAGAAAAGGGAAAATTTGATGACGTCATTACAGAAATATGACCTTCAAGTAACCCCTGCACAGATTGTTAGAGGTCAAGGCCTTTGTAAGCTAGTGGTTGATTCGGTTGAAGAATAAGAAAGTCAAATAAACACCTCAATTGTGAATCAGCCTGACGAAAAACAGACCAGTTGTGCACAAGTTACTACCAATTCTTGGTATGACAATATTAAATTTTATTTGACACATGGATCTTCTCCCCGTAATCATTATCCTAAAAACAAAATAACACTTAGGCTTAAATATGCATCTTTTTAATTAATAAATGATGTATTATTTCGAAATAACTTTGATGGTTTTCTTATGCATTGTTTAGAAAAGGAAAAGTCAGAAAAAGTGCTATCTAAACTTCGTGCAGGTGAAGATAGTGGTCATTTTTGTGGAGATACCACCGCTCACAAAGTGTTAAGATTTGGATACTATTGGCCTACCTTGTTTAGATATTCCCATGCGTTGTGTCATAAATGCATAATCTGTCAAAAGGCTGTAGGACGGGTAAAAAAGATAACATTCCCTTTGCATCCTGTTACTGTAGATTCTCCTTTTCAGCAATGGGGTCTTGACATCATAGGACCAATTAATCCCTCTTCTTTGCAGCAATACACGTATATCCTTACAACAATGGATTATTTTAATATATGGTATGGAGCTATACCTTTAAAAGTGGTGAACACAAATCATGTAGTATCCTTCCTAAACTTGCATATCATCACTCGTTTTGGCATTCCCGAATATCTGATTTTTGATAACGCCTTACTTTTCATCCTTTGATATGAACACTTTTTCTCTGGAAAAAGGGATTAAACTAAAGTATTCTGCAAGCTACTACCCTCAAGGAAATGGCTTATTTGAATAAACAAACAAAAATTTGATCAAGATTATTAAAAGGGCAGTTTCAAAAAATCACAAAAACTGGCACAATGCATTGTATAATGCACTCTGGGCTGATAGGGTAACACCAAAATATTATGTTGGTAATTCCCCTTTCTTCCTCGTTTATGAAAGAGAATCCATTCTTCCCCCACATGTTTTATTCCCTTCTCTTCAATTGTCACATAAATTTTAAGAAGAGGAGTTCCCTCCCCTTGAAAATCGAATTAATGCCTTATTAAAACTGGAGAAGGTAAGAAACCAAGAAAAGAAGAAACTCGATCAACATCAACAAATTGTAAAAAGTTGGTGTGATTCAAATTCTTCTTCAGATAGGAATTTTGATGTAGGATATCTGGTTCTCAAGTGGGATAAAGCTCATGAGGGGAAGGGGGAACATACCAAGTTCCAAAACCTGTAGCTGGGACCATTTGTAATTTCTGAAAAATTGGGCCTCAACTCTTTCTATCTGCATAATTTGGAGGAACAACTAGACACTTTCCTAGTGAATGCCTAGGGTCTCAAGAGGTATTTCACCTCATGTTTTTTTTTTTCACTCTTTTGTAAATATTATTTTTAAATTTTCTTTTCTATTTTTTATTTTGGTTATTTTCATTTTTCTTGGTTTCGATTTGTTTTCTGAATAATTATGTCTAAGTCACCATCTCATTTGTGGAAGGGAATCAAAATTTTCATTCATTGGTAGCAGTTGATAACTTCCCAAGCACCTGAGAAGTAAGTGCTAAAACTCAGATCAACAGAAATGAGTTTCTTTTCAAATCAGTGTTTTCAGTTTCTCATTGAAATTAAAAGTAGACGTGATTGTCATTAATAAACTTCTAACGTTGTCCCTGTTTTGAGAAAAACAACTCAATTGTACCTTCCCGTCCTCGAGATGATTTCCTAACCGAAATCTAAGTGTCCAAGTCATGATGAGGGTCATCAAAACAGAAGAGTAATTGGTGAAAGATCAAATTTTTTCATTCCAAACTATGATATTTTCAGTATCACCCTGCCCTCTTGTATATCATTAAGTTCTACAAACTATAAACAAATTCTAGAGGTTTGAAAGAACAGTCATGTGTGGGAAGTGTATGTAAACCCACCGGGACACTGAACAGGTCTGTTGGCAGTGGGTAAATGCATGCATGATACCAAGGAAACTTCATCAAGGTACGGAATAGGCCTATTGGCAACGAAGCAATGCCAAGTTTAAGAAGATCCTCAAGTCTGTTTTCAATTTGATCAAAATGAAAATATGTACCGTATCATGGTTGAATGACTCTTGGATATGATAGAGGTACTATAGTGGTTCAAATGACATCCTTGTTGAGGCTATGGACACCTGCTGGTAGTAGTGGCTCTTTCAACAGTATCAAATTCAACTGCATAAACAATCGCTACACTCATAATCTAAGTTAGATACCAGATGACCTTTTTCTAGAAAGAAATACAGTTGTTACTAAACTGCATTTTTTTCTGAGTTATTAACAGTATGCTTGACCAACTGTTAACTATTTCTAAAATTCATTTAATCTGATTCACCCTGGCATGAATCTTTTGGTGATGCATAGATAACTACTTTGCCCAGTACGTCACCATTGTTGGTAGCCACACATGATTTTCGATACTTACAATGATCAAAAGAGACTATACCTTTCTATAGCTACCATCACCTTCTATTTGTAAATATTTCAAGGCAATGATTGGGTTAAGTTTACCTTATTAAATTTTTTGTTTGCATTTTCGTTTGTTTTAGTTTTAATTTATGACTGTAAGCATGAATTTAAACATAAAAACTTGGATTTTTTTTCTAATATTTTACCTTAGAAATATCGTTTTAAAAGCCACCCATATATGATTAAAATTCAAATCTTATGAAATGGTTGGTTAATTCACTATTGAAATCTTTGTGTATTAGGGTTATTAAGAATTCATTGGTTCTATAGTTCGTTGGAGAAATGTTTGAATGGACGAGAACTTTGGCTAACTATTGATATTATTCTCATGAGTTCAGTTGTCATATCAACATTCATGCAAATGATTATAGACATGTTGTACTTGAATTTTCGCCTTACCTTGCTGGGCCAAAATATTAATGAGACTATTCATTAATGCGCATAGGGTTTTGTACTTTGTGAGTTTTGTCACTTATCGTGAGAAATGGCTTGGAGTCTTACGAACCTTATGGTTTTCATTTTCCCTAATTCTCCTATCTGAGTTATGATAGCCCCTAGACTCTGCGATTTTTGTGCTATTACATCTCGTTTATACCTGTCTCTACTACTCATTCGTTGGGAACCTAAACCTATCCCTGGTGATTTCTGTTGTATCCTTATCACAGTGGTCATGGAACCCATAGTTCGTATCAAGACGAATAGATGCCAATATTTTCTATCCCATGAAGACATTATTGAAAACCTAAAGGCCCATGGATGGGATGTATTCCTCAAGAAGTTTGACGGTTATAATATCCAGGTTGCAAAATCATTTGCACAGACTTTTAACGGATTCGAAGCCAAGATTGGGGATATATAGTTGGAATTAACAAAGGATTTTGTGAGCAAGGCGACATGACTCCCATCTAAAGGTGAGAGGTGGTTCAAGAATTCTAATATAGAAGACGTCCCATGGAGTTTATTCATGGATTTCTGTAAAACCACTTGTTGTATAAAAGGTATTCCTATCGCTCTGTTAAAACCTATATTGCTTAGTCTCCTTTTAATTTTGAAGCAGTTTGTTACATGTGAAGGCCGATATGGGCTGGTTTTTCTGTACCACATCCGTTTGCTTATGAATTTCATAGGGTTTGAGTTGGATATGCCTTTTTAACTGTTGACGAATATTTACAAAATGTCCAAGCGTTACAAGCAACAGGGTATCAATTCGAGTATGTTTCACCACAGGCTCATTAAACTCTTGTTGGTTTATCACCTTTCGAAGATAGGCGAAAATTGAGAAACATTTCTGATAAGAAATGGCTTCACCCAGGCCGACGCTACAACCAACCCTCTTTTAACTGCAAACCCTAACTCAGACAGACCAGTAGCTGAACGCCAGTTCACTAATTCAATTGATGGCCCATAATTTATAGGACCAGTTTCTATTGTTAATGAAACCCTTATGGATAAAGATTTATCATGTAGGTTTTCACCTGGAACATCTCTGAAACAAGTGATTTCTGAATTAAAAGAAAATGATCCTCCTATTCCTATGAACTATTCTAGTTTAAAAATTGATGATAATCCTATTATCAAGAATGTCCGTAAAGGAAAGAAACCATAGATCATGGATTTAAGTTTCAGGAATAAGAATGTTGGACGTTTGATTTCTAGAGAACTAAGAAATCGAAAGGGTAATCATCTGAGATCGATCGATCCGGTCGAGATCGATGATCAGTGCTCATATTGTGAGATAGAGGATTTATTGGCTCGTGAAGACCCAAAAAATCAATGTTCCAGGGAAGAGGTTATTACCCATGTTAAAAAGTATGATTTCCTGACCAATTTTCCCCTGTGTATTAAGGGTACAAAAGGATTTTTCGGTATCAGGCATGATATGGAACAAGCCACAGGTAAAACTGAAGCACCCCTTGTCGATTGTGTTCCACGTCGATCTGCCATTTCCCCGGTACACTATGATAGCTGCCTCGACTGCATAGAATTCTACTATACAAATATTTTGCTCTTACAGACCTGAATTAAAACTTGGTTTCTCAGAACGCTTTGTTGAAACAAGAGAACCTTGACCTGAAGACACACACAGAGAGGGAGAATAAATGATTCAAGAGGGATGGAAATATAATCATTAAGAACAAAACCAGTTTCAAAGCAATTATAAATTCCGAACTGTTAGATCCCTCTTCGGATAATTTTTAATGGTAAAACAATTTTTTTTTGATTTCATTCAATTCTGTTATTAAATTCTAAATAGGTAGATTTAAATTTTGATTTCATTTACTAAAAATAATACTAGCTAAAAAATCTAAGATTCTGTAGCCAAACTCTTTTGAATAATAATTAGTAATTAGTGATTGTTTTTCTAATACATCAAAATGGTTTTGCTATTCACAGGAAATGGAAGATTATGCTATTGATTGCAAGGAACAAACACTTTGAATTAAACGCTCAAATGTTCAATAGTTTCTCCCTTTTTATGTTTTATAAAACTTTGGTTTATTTTTTAACAAACCAACTCATGTATGAGTGGTTTCCAATCCACTATTTTTGTAATATTATTTGATTTTGGGGGATTCAACTCTATCTTGTATGACATGAGCATTTGGATCCTGAACTAGTTTAAATATTGTTCACTCTTGCTAGTAAAGACATATTTGATTTGGACGCATTATGGACATGTAACTTTCAAGACTATATGGACAAGCTTTTCACTCTTTGGCTTTAGACCAGCGTGGAGCTTTCCCATTACATTTTTCCTTCTATATTATGGAGAGTAAATATGTTATACAACTTTAGTCTTATCAACATATGATATTTCATTTTATTCAACACTTTAAATTTTGTTTGTAATCTGTTGTTCATATATTACATCTGTGATCATTATTTCATTTAAATATCATTGATTTATGCTTGATGTTAAGTGATGTATTACATGAATACTTTATTTTAAATTTCTCTTACTATAAGTGTTCGTCATTACAAGATCACATGAGCTATATGTTTATTACTCTATTCTTATATCTTTCCTCCAAAAAATATCTTTGAGTTTACTCTGGGAATGTTAGCACAAGCCTATTAAAGGTTTTTCTCATAGTCAAGATAACAAGGAGTTTGAATTGCGCAGAGAAATAAACTCAGTAGTTGATTAATCTCGGGTTAGTTTTACTTGTATTCTATTTATATTATTAGTTTATTTATTAATGAAATAGGAACAGTTTAAATTGGCTTTGACTGTTATTTTGTTCTTGTTTCAAATTATGTCTTATTAGTATGTGTGAGTTCTTAGATTTTAAATTATTAAACAGAAAATATAAAATGTATGTTCTTTCTTTATCTACTACATAAACAATTGCAAAAAACATTGATTTCACAAGACATCCACCAAAAACTTGCAAACTATAAATACCCTATTCATAATCATATGCTCATGTTTATGTTTTAACACTTGTAAATAATTAAATTCATGTACATAGTATCGTAGTTTCTTTTAGATTAGTTTTATTTCTTTTTATCATTTTAGGATTTTAGTCTACCAACGGAGTCGCTAAACCCGTCAGGTCATCTCACTCCAAACGGCTTGGGTTATTTAGACAATCCCGGTTCGGATTTGACCTTCCAGTTGATGGGGTGTCACTTACTCCCGTCAATAGGTTGTTGATTGTTTCCATTGTTATCTAAAAATTTTGCTAATGATTTTCCTTTGATGATGAATTTGGAAGATTTGTAAGAAGTCCAATTGTAACTAATTTTGAATGAAAAATTAGTGGCACTCGAAACATTCTAGGTGAAACATACTTCAAAGGAAACAAAGGAAATTTTAAGTTCCTTAATAGTTGGTTTAGGCATGCCCATCATAGAAGGCCAAAATCCATACATCATTCCTACTTTAAGGAATCAATGATAATTTATCAGCAGGATGTCTTCCTTGAACATGGTTCAATATGCTATATGACCTTGCAGCACAGGACATAGATATTTTGGCTTTGATGGAGGATCAACACATGGATATTCATGATGGATTTCTATGTATCCTTTTAGCGGACAATAGTGGGAATAATGGTTAAGAACATGTGTTTCCTCGTAAGAGGTCACAAGTTTAAATCTAGAAGGGGGTAGAGAATGTACACTTTCGTAGACTTTAGAAGTCAAATCGTTGCACAAAGGGGGTCCCTTGTCCCACAAACAAGGGGATCCCATACACTAATTTGGTGTATGGATTTGCTACGACTTTAAAATTAGATTATTATTATTATTTAGTTTAGTGAAGGCATTGGAACAAATGTTCCCAAACTTGAATACCACAATGGATTTTGGATAGAATATTGACGTAGTTGTTGGAAGTGGCCTTGGTATCCACCTATCATATTTATTTCACCAATAAAATCCACAAGTAGCTTGTTTCGTAGGAGTAGGCAGTGTAGCCTAGGGCACTAGTAAAAGTTCCAAGTTTAGTGAAGAGTTGGACATATGAGGAAGATTGTTTTATTAGGAGGTTAAAAGTTTCCAATGGATATAGTCCATGCTAGACATTCTCTTGTTCACATTGACATTGTATAGGAAATCTACAATATTAAATGTAGGATAGTGGGCACAGAGGTGCCAGTGCATTGGTTCCTTGAAAAACTTATTAATTAAGATGTAGGAGGTGACTTAACAGATTTGAGGAAGAGGTGGAAGCCTATCCTTTGTTTATTAGTGATGATGGTACCAAATAAGTGGATTCTTGATTAGGGAAGAATGGTAGTTTATTTCTAAGTGGAAAATTGGAGAAAAAGGAGTCAACCAACCAAATGTGTGCATTTGACTTAGATGGTTCATAATGGAAAGTAGACCAATTTGAAAAGGACTATGTTGTCCCACCTTTATGTATGTGAAATTAGGATCAGGCAGAGTTCTCCTTGGGTAGATTTGAGGATAATTTTGAATCGATTATTGTGATATTATTAGTTGAAGGTGATCAAAGGATTGATGGGAATGTGCCCCTCTCAAGAGGTATTGAAGACTTTCAATTTACTCATTAGATTTAGTGGAATTTGGATATATTATTGTATTGCTTCAGGGTAGTGGTTGTGATGGCCATCTTCCACCTTCTTATCATTGAAAATATGTCTTAGTGTGACTTTTGGCCTAGGAGTTGGAAGTAGATCTAAGTGCACCAAGAAAAGGTTCCAAGTTTAATGAATATGTTAGGGGCATTGAGTTACAGTAGGAAACTTGATAGTTTGGAGGTGATGTTAGTTACATTTTTTTTCTCTAGTATGTTGGAATACTGAGAGGGGGGGCTGAATTAGTATGAGAACTTTTGACCACTTTTAACCACATAATATATTATTTCACTTTATCAACAATGTTCTACAGTTTATCATGAATGTATCATCTATGATTGCATTTAATATATCATGAGAATATAATCATAAGAAACATCACATCAACAACATCACATCAAATACACAGTAAAATAGTATTTACATGGAAACCCAATTGGGAGAAAACAACATAATGCTTTCTTATATATATCAAGAATTCATTCATAGGAAGCACCAACTTCCAAATTCTCTGGCTACAACTAGAAGGAGGCTCCAACCCCCTATTCTTAGGGTCCCACCTAAAGGAAGCTACAACTAACTGAATTATTGGGCTCAAACTATAAGGAGGATACAACCCCCTGGGTTCTCCGGATCCAACCAGAAGGTGGCTAGAACCACCTCGTTCTCAGGCTCCAACCTCAAGGAAGATCCAACTATTCGATTCTATGACTCCAACCCCCTTTCCTTTCCCAATCATGTCACCCTGAAATATAAATGTAGACAATTTTTCACTACCATGATCACTACCACTATCTCTTACACTGTCACTACCACTGTCATTACCACTATCACATCAACTTGTAACCTATCAACCTGTCACAGTATCCAACATGTCACTGTCAACCTATCCAACCTATCACTACCAACAATACTCAACAATATCCTCTCACATAGATCATATACCAAGGAAACCTCTCAATTAAATGTTTGATATCACCAACACATGCCTCTACTAAGCATGTACCAAGATCACTAGGATACCATCACATGGTATGTGTCTCAACCATGTACCAAAGCATGTACGAAAACATCAACCTATACCAAACCGTGCATCAACCATGCACCTCAACCTATACCATATTCCTCAACCATCAACCATGTATAACAACCATGTACACTAATCATGTACATGCACATCAACATCATACCATATACCATACCACATTCCAACCATACACTTCAAACATGTACATCAACACCTGTACCATATACCATATACAATATAGTGTGTCTCAACCATATACCATATCACTCTCAATCATTCCATGTACCATAAGATAAGCCCCATGTATATGCCAATATCACAAATATGTGCTTCTAACAATGAACCATAACAACCATATACCAAGTACCAAGAGTATGTCTAAATCATGTAACAGTATCACTTCAACCATATGCAATCATGTAGCATCAAGGGCCTCCAAGACATTCCTTAATCATGTCCCATACCATCCAAGATGCAATCCTAAAACAAATACATAAAAGACATACTTTTACTCATGAATACCTAAAGCATACCATCTTAGACATTTTTGTATGATCAAACCTTGCCGCAACTCAATCATACCTCCTTTTTCAAAAATTTCCTCAGATACATGACATGTCTTTTAGCAACCTGCTTATGTATGTGACTTGTTCTCTTGCATCCTACGTATGTATGTGACCTTTCTTCTTGAAACATGTGTACAACCTCAAAAAATTAGGGTTTCCAATTTTCTGCAACTCCAAAAATTTAGTCCTGTTATACCTTCGTTTCCTCATAAACATATCGCCAATTCAACCTTAGATTCACTAACAGATTTACCAAAAGATAGACCATAACACTCATAAGATATATATTCAATGTAAGTGAGTATGTAAATGAGATACTCTTTGAGGTGTATTTATACTTGTGTTAGGTAACCTCTTTCCTTATTTTAGGGATTTCTTGTTACAACCACTTTACCATTTCACCAATACTTGTAACCAACTAGGGGCTTCTTGACCACTCTTCGGGGCTTCCAACTTTACAAGACCATATCTCCATAATCGTGAGGAACCACGTGGATTTCCACATATCAACGGAAATGACACAATGTGTGTTATCCATCTATGATAGTCTTACTTGCAATTTAATTGTCCATGATGTACATATTCCTTAATTAACTTCGGGTAAAAAAACAACATCGTCGGGGATACCAAAATGTGTCATCGGTCTTCATCAACTAACTCACCATCAATATCAATGATACAAGTTATAATCAACTATCCAACGATTGCATCCACATAACTGGACCTCTCCAAGGGTTGACATCAATCTCCAATATCACTCTTCAAGGGTTTACATCAATGAAAACCAACTATCAAACCAATTTTCCAACAATATCTCCCTTTGGCATTGATGGAAATGCCAACATTGATGGAAATACTGATTCTCCAATGCCAATTCTACCCATGTAACCATTTCTCCTCATCATGTTTTCTCACTCTCCCCCTTTGACATCAATGGAAAGGGGTATCTCTCCTTGGGGATGCTCCCCCTATCTTCATGTATCTATTATTTCTCTTCCTCCTTGACCAAAGGTCAACTCCCCCTGTCAATATGTCTCCTCCTGACACTATACCTTCTCTAACCAATCATAGGAAAAAGAATATCTCCCAATGTGGGTATGACTCCTTATCTGTATGCTACTAATATTCCTTTCTGGATCTCTCTCTTTGATGATTTTTCTTCCCTTGACTTTTCCATAAGATGTAGATCAATGTAGGGATACCTGTATATGTTCCCTTTACTCTCTTTAAGTGTTGTTTGATGTCAATTAGCGATTCCTCTTGAATTTCACTAACATATATAAAAATCATTCAAAATTTGATTTCTTCATTTACTTGTCATGTTCACTTGACCATACTGTTCAAAAATGTCCTTTTGATAACATAGCTTATGCTAATGTGTTTATCTTCCTCTGTTATGTTATACCTTTCATTGCTTTCCTTTTTTATTCCAATTGATTCCATTGATTCCAATTGTAAATCCACTGCTATGCATATAATTTGATCCATGCTCTCTATACCTGCTCAACATCTCACAAATCCCTCTTTCCATATGTCACAAACTATTCATAACCCTACTACTTAATTTTATACAATGATGACCCATCTGTCATTGAACTATCATGAAGTATTCACCTAAATATTATACAATTGATCATCACATGTTCCACTTTATTAGATTGAATCAAATATGTCTATTGATCTGATCTATCAAACTCTGCATGACTACAACAACTTGTACTAAAACAACCTTCATGAATACAAACATGTAGTATAATCATAAAAAAAATCCTTTGTAATTGCCAACTGACACCTATGTGGGAACATTGCTTCTCAACCAATCAATATATTATTATGTACTTTCACTATCTGACATCTTTGAATATGTCTATGTAATCACGTCTTACGGCTCGAAAGATAGTTCTATGATCTATAGTAGCTACTGTACTGAATCCACCTATTCAACATACATATTTACTGGGAGTATCCAAGACGAATGGCTCAGAAAAATACCTTCTCCGATGCAAAGTAATATTACTCTTTGTTTGTGGACTCATCATCTTTATGAACTCTGAATGAAGGGATCCACTAAAATTCCTGAGAGTACAATCTCTTGAACATGTTCTTTATTTACCCTCTCTTCTTTTATTTCTCATACTACTACAAATACTGTGATCTTTGGGACCTGGTCTTTATTCACCTATTCTTTTCTTTTTTTCATTTCTTCTCCAAACCTTCCTATATCTGACATATTTCATTTTCTCTGTAGATTTGTCTTATTTTCGTACTATTTCCAATCCTCAGAGTATTTGATCTTCCTTTACTTTTTCTTGTTTTCTTTTACAAAACTTCGTATATATGATATCAATGTTCTCTTTCATAGAAGTATCCATCATGCTTAGACAATCACGAGCTATGTGTCCATAGTTATGGAACTTGTAAAATTCAATGTCATGTGGGGCCACATAAGGTTTTATTTTTTGAAAATTTATTTCATAAGACTTGCAATATGCAACCTTATGTTCAAAGTTAGTACAATAAAATAAATGACCATAAAATAAATTTACATACCTGGGAGTGAATGATCTTCTTTGTTGTGTAGTCCTTCTGAATTCCTATCTTGGCTGATCATGATCTTCTCTTTCGTGGATCCCTTCATTTTGGTTGAAGATTCTTTTTTGTTTGAATGTGGTAGATCTTGTTGAATATGTATCTCTATTACACTCATTCTTATTTCATTATTTCTTACCATGATTTATTCCTTTGATTAATTATGCATAAATCTTTCTCTTTTCTTCATTCTTCTTTTCTGGCAACCTAGAATGATTCTCTTCATTCTCTACTACTAATGTGGATGTTTTTTTCTCTTCAACGTTCTTTCTGATCTTGAATATTTTACTTATCAATGTGACAACTTCTTATTCAAGCTTCTAAACCTCTTCTTATTTCTTCATCATTTGAATCTTCATGACTTCTTCTGTTTTCTTTGATTATTCAAGTTGGATCTTCAAGGAGATGATTTACTTTTCAAGTCTTCTCTCTTCTTGAATAAGTTATGATTCAAGCTGATTCAAGTCGTTATTTCTTTCCTTAAGATGATCTGTCAATATATTCTCTCTCTTTTATGCTTCCTTTCTTTCAATTTCCAAACACTTCTCTTCTTCCATTGCTTCTTTTATTAGTGCTTCTATTTCGGCTTCCAAACACTACTTTTGATCCTCAAGAGTTTCTTCAATCCTTATGGCTTCTTCTAGATGACCTTTTAGAATCATGATAGTCTTCATGACTTCTTTGGTGTTGGAGTTCTGTGATTTTCCCATCTTCTTTAATTCTTCTTGGAGTGACTTGTTTTCTTTTCTTTCAGTCCTTAGATATTCAATTGAACTAATCAATTGTTCCTTATAATCAACTTCTGCCTCTTCGTACTCTTCTTCTTCTAAATGTGTCTAACATGATGATAATATTTCTTCTGCATATTATTTGGTGTTCTCTGACTCTGTGATTGGATAATAACAGATATTATGTAGCTTATCCCAAAGTTCCTTAGTTGATGAAAATTTTCCCAGTTTTTCCTTTACTGAATCAAGTAATCCTTCCATGATGAAATCCGTGACTATTTTGGTGTTTCTCTTCAATTCCTTCTTAGTTGCAGCCTTTAGTTTCTTTGAAACATTATATCCTGTAACAATTGAATACCAAATATCATATCCCTATCCCTGCAAAAATGTTTTCGTTCCTCTGCTCCACATCTCATACACTAGACCACTATGATGATCAAACATTGGTACTCCATTATCATTGTATTCCATGAACTCCTTCATGATCTCCTTCCAGTGGTTAAATTGTTTCCTTGAAAGATCCGACTATGATACCAATTGTTGGAATACTGAGAGGGGGGGTGAATCAATATGAGCATTTTAGACCACTTTTAACCACATAATATATTCTTTCACTTTATCAACAATGTTCAATAGTTTATCATCAATGTATCATCTATGATTGCATTCAATATACCATGAGAATATAATCATAAGAAACATCACATCAACAACATCAGATCAAATAAACAGTACATCAGTATTTACGTGGAAATCCAAATGGGAGAAAACCACATAATGATTTCTTATATATATATCGAGAATTCATTCATAGGAAGCGCCAACTTCTGAATTCTCCAGCTGGAACTGGAAGGAGGCGCCAACCACCTATTCTTAGGATCCAACCTGAAGGAATCTACAACTCCCTGAATCCTCTGGATCCAACTAGAAGGAGGATACAACCCCCTGGGTTCTCTGGCTCCAAACAAAAAGTTTCTACAACCACCTAATTCTTAGGCTCCAACCTAAAGGAATCTCCAAATCCCCAATTCTCTGGCTCCAAAAATAAGAAGGATACAACCCCCTTTCATTTCCTCGTCTTTCCACCTTGAAATATAAATGTATACCAATTGTCACTACCATAATCATTTCCATTGTCTCTTCCACTATCACTACCACTGTCACATCAACCTGTAACCTATCAACATATGACTGTATCCAACTTGTCACTGTCAGCCTATCCAGCCTGTCACTGTCACCGATACTCAACAAGATCCTATCACATGGATCATATACCAAAGACACCTCTCAATTATATGTCTGATATAACCAACACATGCCTCTACCAAGCATGTACCAAGATCACCAGCATATTGTCACAGGGTATGTGTCTCAACCATGTACCAAACTATCAATCTATATCAAACTGTGCATCAACCATGAACCTCAACTTGTACCATATTCCTCAACCATCAACCATGTACATCAACCATATACATGCATGCCAACACCATACCATATACCATACCATGTGACCACCATGCACATCAACCATATACATCAACACCCATACCATACCATGTACCATATACCATGTACCATATACCATATACCATGTAATGTGTCTCAACCATATACTATATCACTCTTGATCATGCCATGTACCATAAGATAAGCCTCATGTATATTCCATGTATTTGACAAAAATTTCCAAACGTCGCAATGCGACGAACACAACACATTGTCGCAATGTGATGTATAGAACCCAATGTGTCAATCTGACAAACATATACCAACATTACAATGAGACGAACATTTCTTGACATTGCAGTGTGATGAACATAACCCACTGTCAAACTGTGACAAACCTATTCCAACACCATAATGTGACAAACAAAAAGCTTTCGTTGTAATTTGATGACCATAACCTTACAATGTGATGTGATTAAAAAGTAATGTGATGTCTCAATGTGACTAACAAAACCTGATGTCATCCTATGATGGATAAAACATGATCATCATTGCAATGAAACAGTGCCATAGTAAAGTATGGCTAAACATAATCAACATGGCCCACCATAATCAGATCCCCATGGTCAATGAAGGTCAAGCATGGGCATGGTCGACGATAATAAACTCTAATTAACCATAGTCAACCTTTCCTTCCCAATGTCAACCAAGGTCTACCAAAGTTAACCATGATCATGGTCAACTGTATGAAACCATGGTCATAGTTAACCATAGTTAGCCATGGTCATTGTCAATTAATCTATTAATGTATTAATAGTTTAATAATGTATTATAAATGTATTACTTCTTTAATAATGTATTTATTAAGGTATTAATACTTTGATAATGTTTTTTTTTTTTGTTTTGTAAATATAGGTAGAGCCTTATATTAATACCAACTGAAATCTTACAAAAACCTACAGCCTATCAACATACATAGAGCTAACAGCGGAGGGTGGAGTTGTTGGTAACCAGATTACAATGCTTTTCATGGTTTTCACTTTTTTCAAGACTTCACGTATGGTGATTTCGTGACCTTTGAGGATTGTTGCCTCCATACTCTGGACACCCAATAGTCGAAGTCTCAAAACCTTCTCGCATCGGAACAATGGACCCAGATCGATGGTGTCAAATACCTGTATAGCCAACGGTCCAAATTCTCTCCCTTTTTTCATGACTTCGTGTATCGTGACTGCGCGACTTTGGAGGATAGTTTCCTCCATGCTCTAGATTCCCGATAAACAATGTCCCAAAATCTCCTTGCCTCAGATCAGTGGGCCCAAATCGACAGTGTCGAGTACCCGTATAGTCAACGGTCCAGATTCTCTCACCTTTTTCGCAACTTCACATATCGTGACTTTGTGACTTTGGAGGATATTTTCCTCCGTGCTTTGGACTCCCAATAGCCGAAGTCCTGAAAGATTCTCGCATCAGGATGCTGGGTCCAGATCGACAATCCTAAGTGCCTATAGAACCAATGGTCCTAATTCTCCTCCATTTTCTACGCCTTCTCTTATCGTGACTTCACGACTTTGGAACACGGTTCCCACCATGCGCTAGACTCCCAAAAGTCGTATTCTCGAAATCCTCTGTCACCTGCTTATCATCTGTGTTATTGTTTACGGGTACCCTCTCTCCTGATCTTCTAATCATTTCTAACTTGGAAGAATTATTGAATGAATGATCGAGGATGTCACCCTGTCCGGGTTAGGGTCGTCCAGCTAAGCAAGCTCTTTGCATTGGAGCCAAAGGGGTGATCTTTTGATTGCCTGGAGTTATGGAAAATGATCTGCTGCATTGAGTCAACTCCTTCATTGGCTAGTTTTTCTTCAACTTTGTTCGCACTTCGTCGAATGTGAAAAGGGGAAATAGTTAGAGAAGGTCTGAGAAGTTCCTAGAAGCTGTAAAGAGGGCCTAGGAGGCACCAACTGGGATTTATTTTCCCTAGATCTACTACATATGGGAAAAAAGAGTGGCATGTGTCACCACTGCAAGGGTGACACGTGGTGCATGATTGTTGGAATTTGACTGGGAAATTTATCATCCAAGTGGTCCAATTATATGTTGACAAGTGGTGCACAAGTCGTCCAATCCTATATTGATAAGTGGCAAGGTTCATCCAATGATAGACCGCCACATGGAGACCTCCCATTGGCCTATATTGGCATGGGTTACCAAAATTATGGAGTCGACAGGGGTCTAACCCATGACCTCCATAACCTCCCAAATTATTAACATAATATCCATACCAACGCACCACACTAATGTTTCTTAACCATTAATGTTTTGAATATTATTTGAATTCAGCTCAAATTTTATTTGGAGGGAAAAGGGATCGAGGGCTAATATATATATATATATATATATATATATATATATATATATTTAACCATAAAAACTAATATATGTGCATGGAAAAGGCTCATAACCGAAACCCATTGGCATGTTTTACAGGCAACGTATGCTTGTCATTGATGGCAAGTACAGTAGCGATGATGGCTTGAGTACAGGTATAATGTGCCAGGCAGGCACCAGAAGTATTTTGGGAAGATGAAGCAAAGAAAGCTCGTGAATACTAGAATAGATAGTGCAGAGGTGCACGCAGAGTGAAAGAGTTTTCTTGTCATTGATGGCAAATATCACAACTAGCAGTGCAGGGATAATGGCATGGAAATGGAAAGTTCAACAAGTGATTGTTAGATCCCATTCAGAATCATAAACTCCAGGAGTCAAGGAAGAAAATCACCATAGAAAATCATGAAATGTGAAACGCCGAAATCCCAAAATAGGCACATCAACAAAGGTTTCAGATACTGGGAGTTGGAGGAGTCAAGAGTTGAGACTCTTCATCACAGGAGTCCCAAAGTTGCAAAATGAGAAATGTTGAAATCCTGAAACAGGCACATCAACAAAGGTTTTAGATACTGGGATTTGGAGGAGTTAAGAGTCGAGACTCTTCATCACAGGAGTCCTGAAGTTGCGAAATGAAAAATGCCAAAATCCCAAATCAGGCACAATGAAGGCTCGTGAATTTTTGAAATGATCCTACCTGTTGGATCAAGGTTTGATCTGGACCGTTAATCAGGCAGAACGAAGGCCTGTGAAGTTTCTAAATCACAATTCAGAGTGACACGTGGAAGCCACTCGGGTCAGAACACGTCATCAAGTGACGTAAGAGTGACCTCACTCTAGGATTTTTGCTTCAAAAGTTTTATCTTCATCACTCCCCAAAAGTCTCAAAGGCTGAAGTCTCAGGGCAGAGGATAGTCGTCTGATCACCACAGATCATGGACCGTTGATGTAGAGAGTGAAGTGCTTGTTTGATTAGAGAGTGGTCATATGTCGTGGTCACATTGTCGAGAGTTGGAGAGAAAAGCTATAGAAGCCAAGATCTATTTCGGAGCTTGTGCCATGGAGAGTCAAGATGACTCATCACAGAATCCCTAAAATGCAAAAGTGCAAAATACATTTTTGAATAAGGCTGTGGTCACAACCAGTGGTAACATCTGCAGAAGATGGAGGAAGGAGCTAGTGCAACCAAGATGCATTTCGGGGATCAGGACTTGGAGTGTCAAGACACTTCATCATAAGAATGCCGAAATGTCGAATGCTGAAATGTCGAAATGTCGATGTAGCCTGTGGTCACCGCCGGTGGTCACGTAAGTGGAAGGAGCTAGCATAACTAGGCTCCATTTCAAGGTTCGCACTGTAACTACTAGAAACCACTGATGGTTTCTTTTAGAGGACTCAAAGAGGCCTTAGTGTGATTGCCATAGGAGGTGAAGAGTCTCAAGGCATCTTCCAGTGGAATGAAGACTGTTGATAGAGGCGATTGACAGATGGAAGAGCGTTGAAGCCTGTAACTACAACAGAGAGGATGAGCTCGACTATGATATAGAAGACAAAGAGTCTCGACTGCTAGAAATGATAAGTAATCTCAGCATAACACCCAGTGATGATGAACACATGGGCATAACCGCCAGAAAAGCTAAGGAATTTCCATAATGATCAGGAAGAGGACTCGACATGAGGAGAACATGCAGAACAAAGAGAGTGTGTTGATTCTTGAGTGAGCAAAGCAGAGAAAAAGGGGAGTGGTTGTGAACAACCGAATGATCATAACCATGGCACGTTGAAGAGCATGCAGGGGCATTGTGCATGGTGGATGAAGAAGGTGCATAGATAGTATCAATACGTAGAACAAAGAAGAGATGCGGGTTGTTGAGAGTGATTCAGGATGTAGAAGGAGGCAGTGTGCAGCAGCTGAAACATAGAGAAGAGGAATGGTGCATGGAACGGATATGGAACAGAGAGCATAAAAGGCATAAGAATAGAAAGTGCAAGGCAAAGTGTGCAGGAAGACATTGATGCAGGTAGAGTAGAGCAATGTAGCAGAACAATGATGAGACCGGTAAGCCATTATAAATATTGTATCACTGTGATAAATTGATATAAAAAAAACTACATATTCCAGGGTGGTAGGGAGGTACTAGGGAGGACTGTTGTCCTCAGAGGTTCAAGTGGGTTCTTGAAAACAGGGAGTTTTAGCTTCCATCTAGTTGCAGCCAGAGAAACTAGGGTGGCAGGGTGGTGCAAGGGAGAACTGTTGTTCTCTATTTTACAGGTTGGTGCTTATGTGACTAGAAGTTGGTGCTTCCATCCAGTTGGTGTTGTAACACTTAGGGAGTTGTTTCTTCCTTCTAGTGGGTGCTAGAGAAACACAGGGAGTTGGTGCTTCCTTCTAGTTGGTGCTAGAGAAAATAGAGAGTTGGTGCTCTCAACAAGTTGTAGCTTGCAAAACAAAGGTTGTAGCCTCACAATGAGTTGGAGCTCATATGTATGATAATATACATAATGTAAATATTACTTATCATACCAAGAAGAAGAGGTTTTTACCCTTTATGGGTTTCCTTAGGAAATATCTGTCTCTGTATATTTCATATGTGTGACTGATGTCAAATATTCTATTGCTTACCTCCCTACATTATTGTGATTTTCATTAAGTGCTCTGCAAAGAGTTTAAAATAAGCATAATTGTTTAAGCACAGTAACAACTGATTCAACCCCCCCTCTCAGTTGTCCAACAAAACCTATGGGATATAATCCAGAGTGTTAACCACCCTGCCAACAACAACATATTTGATGGAGATTCCGCTAAATTTAGCATTAACTTGCCAACTAATTCTGATGGAGGTTTGGATTCCTGAGCTTATATATTGGGTGTGGATCCCAATGTGCACACAGTCCTAGGTATGCATAGATCCCAAGGTGGCACATTTTCCAAAACAAGACATGTATTTCATGGTCATACGGGCGTCTTGATTTTCATGCTAAGAACAATTTAAATATGGTTATCTCATAAAGCGTGCCATGAAGTATATTGACGAAACATAAGAAACTTTATACTTATGTTCATGATTTTTCACAAGGATCATGAATTTGAGGTCTATTTTGTGATTTGAATTCATTTTTAACAGTCTTAGGTCAAGTTTTCATTAATGAGCATTTAATGCATTGTTTTGTGTGTCAGAGAGGGTGAAATTGATCCAGTTCATAAATTGGTCGACTTTATAGTCAAATGTATCAAAATTTCGCAAGGATTTAAATGGTGAAATTATTTTCTTGTTTTGAGTTGTGGAATTAAAGAGATTCCATTAAAATGGATTTGTGTAAGCACATGTTTTCATGATTTTGATATTTGAGATAGAGAAAGCAATTTTCATTAGCTTGAAGGGAACATAAAGATGAAACAAAAGTATGTTTTATTTATGTAATTTGAGTTATTTTATTTTTTGTTGTGACATATCACTATTTTGAAAGTTAATCATTATTTTATGACTTTTTGGATAAAGAGCATATCATCATAATTTAGAAAACCACATCACTACAATTAGTAAATTATTCTAGATCAAGTTAGAGACTGCATGTATATATGTAAAGAAACAAGTGGTGTATAAGGATTTTTGAATTAGCTACACTTTCCATTCCCACCCAAAAAAAAATGAAATGGAAGTAATGTGCTCCTAATAACGTGCACGTGATCTAGGAACACACACCCACTATAGGAACGTGTATCCATTCTTGGAATGTGTGCACACTCTTATGACTAAGTTTCCATTCATTTCCTTGGCTCTCTTTCTCTCGTTCCTCTCTCTCCCTCTCCCTCCCTTTCTCTCCTTCCCTCCCTCTTTCCCTCTCTCTTTCCCTCTCTCCCCCTATCTCTGTCTAACTATGCATGCTAATCTCCATGAGAAATTTAATAATATATAAACTATACATATAACCACAAAGAAAGTTAGCAAAGCCATCATTTAAAAAAATATATCTATAAATTCTATCCATTATGTAATCCATGGTAGTGAGGTTAGTTGATATATTCAGAGAAATAAGTGGCATTTTTGTGTATTTTCGTTGATGAAATCTCTCACGTGAGATGTGTCCCTCAAATTTTAACTATCACTTCAAAGGGATTTGGTCATCTAATGTCAACATATTTACACATGAGAAAATATCCCCCTCACTCAATCTCTGCTCCCCCCCATTTCCCCTCTCTCCCTCTATACTTTTTTCCATCTATATCTATCCCCTACTCTCCCCCTTATCTCTCTCT